>CM072519.1:68379339-68476839 GCA_036898135.1 Oncomelania hupensis
TATAGCATAGCGGTAGCAGTAGTAGCGTACAGCCCATGTATCATAGAGAGAAGTGTGTCGCAGTAGTAGTGTACAGCCCATGTATCATAGAGAGAAGGGTGGTAGCAGTAGTAGCGTACAGCCCATGTATCATAGAGAGATGTGTGGTAGCTGTAGTGGCCTACAGCCCACGTATCATAGAGAGATGTGTGGTAGCAGTAGTAGCCTACGGCCCACGTATCATAGAGAGATGTGTGGTAGCTGTAGTAGCCTTGTGACGAGATGACTAGTTTTACTCTGCCTATTTACTATTTAGCCTGTTTAGTCATTGTAACCTTAGAAAGTTAGGGTATTACACAGCAGCCGATTACAGTATAGGAGGTACACACACTGCGAGCTTGACGCAGGCAGTTAGTGACGTCAGCACTGTGTGCCTTGAATCTGAAAGTTTTAACCAATAGGACGCAGGCAGAGCGGTTAGAGCCGGTTCTGACTGGGTCAAAACCTAGCATAGCTTAAGTCAGTGCTACGAAAGACGCCGAAGTCTACACAGCTAGACCGAGAGCAGAGAAATATCTTCACTCATAGACCAGGAAACAGGACTTTAGAATCTTAGAATTCTTTCAAGTAGCCACGAGGCCTGACTTTGTCAAACAGGTAAATGAACATACTTCTGTTTCATCGTGATATATTTATATTATTGTTGAAATTATGTTTGTAGAATTTGCTATGCATAAATGTGGATTGTTCGTCCAACGTTGCGTGACCACGTGGCGAAACACAACCGGTTGCGCCGCCATGTTGTATACCTGACGGAACCACTGTTGTTGAACCTATATGTATGTTTGCAGACCAGTGGCTGTACCAGTGAATGTTTATATTATTATTAATTCTGTATGTGTAGTTAGCCACGATTTATATTTATGTATGTATAGGAAATTAGAGTTGAGATTCCAGTGGACCACGGACGTAGCAGAATGTTCGTCGCTTATGTATAGAGATGTGGAGCTATCACTGAGGGCTACTTTGGCTTTCAGTGAGACGCTCTGCACAAACCGATTATTCATGGTTGTGCAGAATTTCGTCTCTAATATTACAGACGAGCAGGCGAGCTATCCCGTGCGCCCAACTCAACAGGAAAGACGAGTAGGCTGTTTAGCCCCTACAGCACAAGGCTGAGGGAGCAACCCTGGAAAACCCCCTGCAAGACCCCACAGCGTGGCAAGGGACCCAACTACACGATGACACATCGTGTACCAGAAGCTACCTCAACGAAGGACTTCAAACACACCACACTGCAGTTAAGTGACACGGAAGAAGTGCACCCAAACTGATAGCAAAAGGACCACAGTAGTCCATTCTTCAAGAACTGTATAAAGGACCACAGTAGTCCAATCTTCATGAACAGTAGTAGCCAGTGCCCGATGAAGAAATAACAGCTGCCTAGACTATCAGCGATCGAATTATTTGCAGTGACTTATGACATTTTAAGGTAGATTAGTACTTAGAAAATCTTGTATAGAGTAGAAGAAATAAATGTGTGATTTTTAACTGTTATCAAGTGGCTGGACTACATATGATTCTTAGCCGTGTGAAAGCTAGTGTGACAGTGATCTTTTACCATTTTTCTATCTATCTCTGTATCCCAGCCTTAACACAGACCGAGCTAAACAAATAAATTTATTAAAGTAATTCAGCGGGTGACTAACTAGCAGTTCCCATCGAATAAAGCGTGAGGGTTACAGCATCCATTGTGCAGAGCCCAGTAACCCATAAACCCCATGTGACAAGCCTACAGCCCATGTATCATAGAGAGATGTGTGGTAGCTGTAGTAGCCTACAGCCCATGTATCATAGAGAGAAGGTTGGCATCACACTACGTCTTTGGCCAAACGAATGGTCCGCTCAAATGGTTTATTCCTAAAGTAAACCGCTTACCAACGAACCTATAATAACTTCATTTACATCGAAAAATACAGTCCTATAACTGGAAAGACAGTGATGTAGGCCTATTTTAGTTTATGCGGAACTGTCACCTATAATAGGCCTACATCGTTTCTATTTAAGGGAAGATATTGAGAATATCTATAAATTCCAGTTCCATCTCTGTAGACGAGACACCTTCATCACCTTGTTTTACAACAAACCGTGTTGTCTCCCTTTTTCCACTGGCCATCAGTCCCTTTTTATACATAATCCTGTTGAAAACGACCCACAGTGCTACCTTGGATTTTACCACTATTTTTGGCAATGAATTCTCTTTCTAAATGTCAGGTTTGTTCCCATTTCTGTTACCAACCAGCCAAATTATGGATACTTTTTTCGCATGATGATGTTTTTCCTGATTATATTCTACTTCATTCAGGTGTCTACTCATGCTTTAGAAAACCAGTATGGAGTGAATGGACCGCTGAGCTGCGCACTTGGTGCGCTGACCGCCCCTGTTTTTTCTTGCCTCCTACCAGTCAGCCGCTACCCCTGTATTCCTCTGCTCCTCTTGATGTGCGCCTCATCGCAATGCTACTCTGGGCTGGCCACTGGAGGTCCAGATGGACCTCGGCCAAATGTGTCTGCCATGCCCCGATTAGCTTCTTACTCTGTCTCTTCTGCTGCGACCAGCTGGCCTCCCAGGTTGGTCGACTTCGTGCCCTATGCCTTGATCTTAGGCTTCCCCCGACCATGGCGGGGTTTCATGTGGCGCTAGGGATTAAGGGCATCGAACTATTATTCATGGTCGCCCGACTTATTGTCGGGTCTGAAGTCGCATTACTGTTATAATGACTGTCCACCTCCTTGACCACCTTCAGAGTGCACTCGTGGCCACTTCGATGGCTTCCCTCTTATGCCACCATTAATGGCCATGTTGCCGTCGGCATTCTGGGTGATTGCTAGGCCTTGAACTCTGCGTTTGTTTGTTTTTGTTTTTTTGGGGGGCCCCGCCGATGGCTCCCCTCTTATGCCCACCGATGGCCATGTTGCCGCTGGCGTATCGGGTGATTGCTAGGCCTTTTTTTTTTTTTTTGGGTTCTGGCCCTGTCGATGGCTCCCCTCTTATGCCCACTGATGGCCATGCTGCCGTTGGCATACTGGGTGATTGCTAGGCCTTCTGGTATGTCTGTCCCTGGATTGGACAACTCTGATGCATAATTTATGAACACCCCGCTTTAATTATCACTTAGTCCATTACGGTCATGGCCGATATCCTTGGTGTATGGTTTGTTTGTAACATTTTACTCTATGGTCCTATTGTGGATTGGATAATTTTATTGGATAATTTATTTTGTCATTATTAATCCTGTATGTACATACGATACGTTTAACTTTTAGATTATTCTTGTTACATCTTTGGCCTGGCGGCCTTAGAGATGTTATCTATCTCGTGTGGCCCATACGGCCGGTTTGTATTAGAAACTTTTACCGTTTTAATTCCCACGCTTTCTTATGTTATTATTGCTTGCTACCCCTTCTGCTTTGGTTCCCATACATGAACCAACCATCTGCTTGATTATTTAATCGATGTATTTTATATTAGCCTTGTATCTTATCCTGCACTTCGCTTTTAATCATTGCTTTTAAATCTACCTATGTATTTTTAATCCTACTTAGCATACTGCTTTTAATCGTGGTCCTGAAATTTTATTCTTGCACTCTTAATAACGCCCCCTATATGCCACTGTGTCCGGGGACTGCAAATCTAGCCAATGAATGAATGAATTGAAATTCATGAATTAAAGGCCTTTCCCCCCCCCCCCCCCCTTTCCCAGTCCCCTATTCGCCATATGTGATGTGGGACTTTAATCTATCTAACAACCTGAAATTCATTGGACAATGTGTGTTTATATTATTGTCCCTTTAATATCAAGTCGTTCGTTGGTGTCAGAATAATGTGATCAGTAGTCAGATATTCGGTTTGATGCTTTGAACATAAAGCAAAACTAATGTATATCGAGTGATCGCATCATAGTGACGTAAGCTTAAAAAAAAAAAACTCCAAATTTCGTATGTTGTTAGAGTGTACAGATACCTTATTATGATTATTATTATTATTATTATTATTATTATTATTATTATTATTATTATTATTATTATTATTATTATTGTTATTATTATTATTATTATTATTATTATTATTATTATATGACAGGTGTTAAAGTATGACAGATGTCTTACAGGTGTAACGGTGTCACAGCTGTAACGATGTGATAGATGTAACAGTGCGTAGGCCGCGAAAGGTCAGGTGTAAGGGTGTGTACGAGGTGGCAGATTAGGTGTAGGTGTGTACGATGTGACAGGTGCAATGGTGGGTATGGTGAGACATGTGTAACGGTTTGTACGATTTAACAGGTGTAACGGTGTGTACGACTGCCCGGATAGTGAGGATGAGATAGGGTGCGAAGCGTACAGTTGCCCGGGCTTTTACCGTTGTCGAGGCTCCACCATGTGCGTTCCGCTCTCGCAGCTCTGTGACGGCGTCGCCCTGTGTCCACAGCACGATGATGAGTGGCTGTGCAACGTCACGTGTCCAGACGCCTGCACGTGCTGGGGGTGGAGCATGCGGTGTCCACGCTTTTTTACGCCCAGCCTGGTGGAGAAAGTGCGGTATCTGGACGCCTCTGGCAGCGGGATGACCCTGGCTGACGTGGCAAATAGCACCTGGCTGGTCCACCTCAGCCTATCGAGCTGTGGGTTGACGCTGTACCATCCCGTCTTTCTTCCCAACCTCCGCCATCTCGATCTTAGCCTAAACCACATTAGTGACGTCAGGATCAGTGACTTGAAACGGCTGTCGAACCTTCGTGTACTTAGTCTGGCTTCCAACCCACTGACCTACGCTTTGATGCATTTCCTACACAACGCCACTCAGGACTCAGGAACGCTGTCCTCACTCGTCAGCCTGGACCTGTCGGGAATTGCGATGGATACATTTCATTTGGACACGTTGAGGTGGTTTCCAAACCTGCAGCAGCTGAACCTCTCCCATTGCGGCATTAGAACCATCAGCGGCAGCGAGGACAGATCCCTGGACTCTGTGACACACTGGGATTTGCGAGGCAACCCTGTGACGTTTTTCCCGCACGACATGCTTCACAGGGCCTCTCACTTACGTCAGCTGTACTCCGACAACTATAAGCTGTGCTGTCCAAGCATGCTGCCAGTTGGGTTTTACCTGCAGACTTGCCAGGCGCCTTTTGACCATGTGTCTTCCTGCGACAACCTGCTGCGTTCCAACGCGTACGTGGCGGCGCTGGTGGTGTTCACAGTGCTGACGTTAGTGGGCAACGTGGGCAGTCTGGCGTACCGGGCAATCAACGTGGACAAGGCTGCCCACACGGGCTTCGTGGTGCTAGTGACAAACCTGTCTCTGGCCGACGTTCTGATGGGCCTCTATCTACTCATCATCGGCGTCGCCCACCTGTGGTTCCGCAACGACTACATGTGGCGTGACGTCGTGTGGCGAGGCAGCGCGGCTTGCTGGACGGCCGGCGTGCTGGCTCTGACGTCATGCGAAGTGTCGGCCTTCCTCATTTTCCTCATCACGCTGGATCGCTTCCTGGTGCTGCGTTTCCCCTTCCACCGCCTCTATCTGCGTTGGCGGTCTGGCTGGCTGGCGTGCGGACTGTGCTGGTGGCTGGGGCTGACGCTGGTCTGCCTGCCCCTCCTGCCGGCGCTGGACCACTGGGAGTTCTATCGCCGCACGGGGATCTGCATCCCTTTGCCCGTCACGCACACCGTCCTGGACAGCGGCGGCCAATACGCCTTCGCCATCATGGTCGTCTTGAACTTCGCGCTCTTCATCTTCATCGCCGTCGGGCAGGCGTTAATCTACGTCACGGTCATGAGCCACCGTGACATCAGCACAGGCCTCAGCAACGTCAGCAAGAGCTCTAGAGCGCAGGACAAGACTCTGGCGAGGCGTTTGCTGACGGTGGTCATGTCCAACTTTCTGTGCTGGTTCCCTGTCGGGCTGCTGGGCATACTAGCGAAAGGAGGCGTGGTTATATCTGGTGACGTCAACGTGGCCCTGGCTATCTTCGTGCTGCCGCTCAACGCAGCCCTTAACCCTTTCCTCTACACTTTCAACGTGTACAAGGAGCGCGTACGACTGCGCAAGGAAGCCAAGCTACTGGAGGACATCAGACAAAGACAGACCTTTCAGCACAGTGGTCAATATAGACACTGAGGAACTTCGCAACAAGGGTCGGATATTCCTCTGCACACTGAAACATCAACATAAATCATTTACAGACAATTTAGCGTCTTTAGACTTCAACACTACACTACTCGGCACGACACAACACGACACTTTGTTTGATAAAAACACAAATTTATTTGCATTTGGCACGCTATCACGTCTAATTGACTGACAAAAAGCCACGTGGTATGCTGGAATTTATAAATAAATAACAATTAACATTCATGTTAAAGAAATAGTATTATGCCTCACAAGTTATGCTGTACGTGTCATAAGCATGCAACAGAACAAATCCATGCATGCTACAGCAGTCATGGCATGTACAGTGCAACACACATCGCACCCCAATAAAAACAAAACTGAAGCTACAGATTTCCCTTCACATCCTATCCTATCCTATCCCGTAACTCGGAGGTCGTAGGGGCACCACAGATGATCGTTAACCAGCGTACTCCATCTGTCCCTGTCCTCAGCAACCCTGATGGTTTCGCTCGTGTCAAACCAGTCCATTCTCGAATGTTGTCCTCCCACCTCTTTTTCGGTCTCCCTTTTCTTCTACCTCCTTGCACTGTGCCTTGCAGGATGGTCTTTGCAAGACCTGATGATCTGGTGACGTGGCCATACCATCGGAGTTTCCGTTTCTTCACCACTGTGAGCAGGTCATTGCGTTGTCCAATGGCTTGTGTGATGGTCTGTCGGACTTCGTCGTTGGTGATGTGTTGGGTATAGGAAATGCCAAGAAGTCTTCTGTAGCACATCATCTCCATGCTTTGTATTCTTCGTTGTAGAGCTGCTGTGAGGGTCCATGTTTCGCAAACATATAGGAAGATGGAGATGACAAGGGAGCGCAGCAGTCTTACCTTGGAATGTAGGCTGATGGTCCTGTCTTTCCAAATTGGCTTCAACCTCGCCAATGCAGCAGTTGTTTGTGCGATCTTGGAGAGAACCTCCTGTCTGGACCCATTGTCTGATACAATGGCTCCTAAATACTTGAAGCTATGCACTGTGTTGAGGGATTGGCCTTGGACTTTGATGTCCGTGTTGATGCCATTGGTGTTGTTGGTCATCATTTTGGTCTTCTCTGCACTTATTTCCATTCCATAGGATCTGGAGGTGGTGTCAAGCCTCTGTACTAGCTGTCCAAGTTCTTGTTCATTTCCAGCCAATCCATCAATGCCATCCGCAAAACGAAGGTTGGAGATTGCTCTACCCCCTATGCTGACTGTGCCTTCTTGATATGCAAGGGCATCTGACATGATGCGCTCTAGGAAGATTTTGAAGAGTGTTGGAGAGAGTAGGCATCCCTGACACAAACTGATTGTTGTTCTGAACCAGTTTCCGATGGCGCTGTTGTGGAGGACTGCACTGGTAGCCTTGTCATACAGGCTTTTGACGACTCCAATAATGTTAGGGCTGATGTTGTACACTCTCATGGTTGCCCACAGAGCTGTATGCCACACTCGGTCAAACACCTTTTTGAAGTCTGCGAACACATGATATAGATATTGTTGGTGCTGTAGGTATTTCTCGCAGATTATTCTGAGGTTGAAAATCTGTTCAATGGTACTTCGCCCTGCCCTGAATCCTGCTTGTTCTTCAGCTATGATTTGTTCAGCTTGGGGTTTCAATCTGTTGAGTATTATTTTCAGGAGGACCTTGCTGGGATGGCTGATGAGGCTGATAGTGCGGTAATTTTCACATTCCTGAAGGTTACGTTTTTGGGGAAGAGTGATGACAAGAGACTGGGTCCATGGTGTAGGCCACTCCCCGCTCTGCCAGATCTTGTTACAGATAATGGTGAGGGCATCAGTCATCGCGTCTCCTCCTCCTTGAAGCAGTTCCGCAGGTATGTTGTTCACTCCCGCTGACTTCCCTTTCTTCAGCGATTGCACTGCTGCCTCAACTTCTTCTCGGAGAATGGGGAGGATTTCTTCTTCTTCTCTGTTCTCATGATATGCTAGAACTGATGGGACTCCGTGTGGTTTGTGGTTGTAAAGGTCAGAGCAGTACTCTGTCCATCTGTCCAAGAATTCTTGTTCTTCTGTAAGGCCTATGCCAGACTTGCTTTGGATCGTGGAGACCTTGGGCTGTTTAACACTTGTCAGCCGCTTCACAGTCTGGTAGGCCTTCTTGCTGTTGTTCTTGTTCAGACTGTTCTCTATTTCCTGGCATTGATCTTCTATGCAGTTATCCTTTGCTGTGCGCATGCCTTTTCGGATGCCATTGTTGATTTTTCGGTAGACATCAGCTCCCTTTAAGGTGTTCTTTTTCTTTTTCATCTCTCTTCGTTTATCACACAGTTCCAAAAGTTCAGGTGTGATTCACAGCTTCTTCTTTGGCCAGTGCTTTCCAAGGATCTCCGTGGCGGCATCTGTCACAGCTGAGTTGAAGGTGGTGGTCATGATGTTGACATCTATTTCACCAGCTCCCAAAATGAGCAGTGGTGCAAATTTCCCTCCAATCGTGGCCTGAAATATTTCTGCCACCTCCGGGTCTTGCAGTTTGTCCAGGTCGAACTTCAGTCTAATGCACTTTGCTGTGTTTACTCTCTTCAAGTGGAGCCGGAAAGACATCATCACGAGATCGTCGTCACTTCCGATGTCTGCTCCTGGAAAAGTGCGTGTCCTACCAATGTTGATGCTTGATCTGAAGCGTTTCTTGACCATGATGTAGTCGATCTGGTTGTGATGCTCCTCACCGGGACTGTGCCATGTCCATCGTCTGGATTTTTTGTGGAGACCAAGCGTGTTTGCCAGTATCAGATTGTTGTATCTGGCAAACTCCAAGAGTCTCAGACCCCTGTCATTTGTCTCGTTGTTGCAGTGAGGTCCACACGTGTCTCCCCAGTTTTGGTGCGCATCTTGTCCAACCTTGGCATTCCAGTCTACTTGCACTATGACTATGTCCTTCTTAGGCACTTGGTTAAGGACCGCCTGTAGATTTTCATAGAAATCCTCCTCTTCGCTGTCGTCATAGCCTGATGTTGGGGCATAGGCCTGCATGATGGTGATGTTGAAAGGGGCTGCTCTCAGACGGATGATTCCACTGGAGACGGGACGGCAACCCATGACAGTGGCTAGAATGTTCTTGTTGACCAAGAATCCAACGCCGTGTTCGTGCCTGTCATCTCTACCGCTGAAATAAAGCTTGTGGCCTTTGTCGGTCGTTGTTTCACCTATGCCTTTCCAGCGCAGTTCACTGATACCTAAAACGTTCCATCGACAGTGGTCTAGCTCGTGGGCCAGTTCTTCTATTTTTCCCTCCGCAGTTAGTGTCCTGACATTCCAGGTTCCTATGACGATGTTGTTTCTGGTGCGGATTTTGCTAAGTTGTCCATCAGCAGCACACTTATCACCTCCGTACTGGTGGCCAATGGAAGGCGCGGATCCATGGTGACCCGGGCGACGACCGATCCGGTGTGAAGTTAGTGGTTTTATTCATCATGCAATGTGTCTTGGGCAAGAAAGACCTGGCAGGGCCCAATTCTCTCCAGGCTGTTGGCCACAGCCGATATCCACGAATAGGCCTACACTGTGGCTCGCCTTGGCCCCGAGCACGTGGTCGTTGAACCTGTAGTAATTACGTATGAGGTTCCTCCGTCCTGGCCGGTGACTTCAGTGTAGAAGACTTTCGCCCATGGATGCCGTGCTGACATCATCCCTGTTAGTCGCCAGTGATGGCCGTTTTCGGCGGATAACTGGAACTAGTTTGGAAAAAACAAGTTCGCCGCCGGCCGGGAAACTTTGGGCCTATTCTATTCAGGGTATTCAGTGCCCGAACCCACCACAGGGCCCGATCTATAATTATGAACCAGAAAAGAAATACATTTAAAACATTATGGAATGCATTCAGTTTTTAAAAAAAAATTCTACTTATAACCAAGATTATTAAATCATGGCTGCATTTCGTTCATGTCAGCAATAGATAATAATCGAAAACATTCACGCAAATAGTATAATTATGATTTTAAAGTTTCTGGTCATGTGCCTATTGAACAAGGGATAAAACTCTTACGACACCTTCCTTAGTATGGCTTCCTGTTTCTTGTTTAGAGTAGTATGACTCTGCGAGGGCGTGTATCTAATATCTAGATCGTCTTATATAAAATCCCTCTGTGTTGTCACGATGGGACAGATAGAATGGTCTATGTGGGCCAATGAACAAGCCCTCGTAAGCAGTGCAGGTAAGCTTCATTGACCTTTTCACTTCTGTTTTTTTTTGTGTTTTTTTAAATGACGAAGCAATGATTCAAAATTTTCATTTGAGGAATGGTTTTTATTCGATTACGGATTAGTAATTTCCCGCTCCCCTCCACCATTCATCCCATCTCCACCATCCCTATACATACCACAAACGCCTTCTATGCGTGTGTGTGTTTCTTTTGCTCAATAAGACAAAAAAAAATGGTCTAGGTTATGGCGGACGTGCATGAAATTCAGTGCTCAGTTTCCACTGTATTTTTTATTAGAATTGGAGAAAATCCTTTTTATATTTTGGCAAAATCAACTTTTACAAACGTATTATTATCTTTAGAAGTTTTACAGTGGAATTTCTGTCCTTTTGGACGTTTTAGACAGTATTTTGTGACCTTGCGCAGGGCCCGGCATTGTGTTCACGAAGTTGTGCTCACACTTGATATAGTCATAGTGCTAGTTTAGACTAAATTTTATTTTTCTTTTGTGTCTTAATACAAAGTTTTACTAACACAGAAAATTGTGAGGTAAGTAGTCTTGTATTGTCATAGCAGCTCTTGGGAATTGTGTTGGCAAAATGACTCGAACAAAAAAACATACTGTTTTGAATAAGAGTTACGATGGTGAATCTTGCGCTGGTGGGGGAGGGAAGGGAAAGGCCGGGTGGCAAAATGCGGACAAGAAAAGAAAAAGCCGAACAAAGCAATCTCCAACCAAATTCCTTGATAGTGACCCACCAAGCCCTTGCACAGTTTGTAAGAAAATGGTGACAGAAGAGGGTATTCAGTGTGATAGATGTAGTGCATGGGTGTATGGAAATTGTTGCGGACTCTCACCATCAGCCTTGGACTTTTTGGCATCTTCCACGGTGGATGCCATAAAGTGGTATTGTCCTGTATGTGAAAAGGAAAAGGATCCTACAGATAAAGTGGCAGAACAACTTGCCAAACTTGACATACTTACTCAGGTTGTACTAACTCTTCAGCAACAAAATGCTCTGATACTTGAGATGCTGAAGAAAGAGAGCTGTAAGTCCATGACTATTGAGGAGAAAGTGAGAGTACAAGTGTCAGAGGCTCTTGACAGTAGGAAAGAAAGAGATGAGAGGATGAATAATATAGTGTTGTTCAATGTGAGTGAAAGTAAAAGTAAGGAAAGAAGGGCAGAAGATCAACATGATTTGGGAGTGGTGAAAAGCATTTTGAATGCAGTGCAACCAGAATTGGAAGTGAGTTGCCTGAATGGAAGCAGTATTACTCGTCTAGGTAGGCGGAAAGAAAATGAGGATGGCTCCAAGCCCAGACCAATCAAAGTTTCCTTCACAGAGCCAGAGATGCGCAGCTCTATACTCAGGAAGGCCTGGTGGCTTAAGAACCACCAGGAGTTTAGCAAAGTTGGCATCTCTGCAGACAAGACCCTGACTGAAAGGAAGCAGGAGAGAGAAGTACGGCTGGAGTGTGCAAAGAGGAAGGGGGATGGAGAGGATGTGGTGGTGTACCGTGGAAGAGTGATGACAACAGTTGAGAGAGAGAATCTGAGGAGGAGGGGGGAGATGGAGGTGAGAGTGGATGGAGGTGAGGCGGATGGCAGGAAGAAAGATGAGGATAGAAGTGACAGAGTTAGAAATAAAGGGGAACAGGATTCCAAGAATGAGGGTGGGAGGAGTGGTCATGGGAAGGAGACTAAAGCTATAGGGAAAGGTCAGAGTAGAGGTGACAGGGGAGTGGATGCTGGACTTCAGGGAGTGTGACTTGATGGTGATGCGGTGTGTGAGGGGGAAACTGCCGGTGATGTTGGTGGAGGAAGAAAATCTGATAGTTTATTAAGATGCATGTACACAAACGCAGATTCTTTAATAAACAAATTACCAGAATTTGAACTACTAGTAAGTGAAAAGAGGTTTGATGTGATAGCTGTCACTGAAGTGATGATGAAGAACTTATGTAATGACATTGATAATTTTGTGTTGCCAGGCTACACTTGTATGACAGTGACACAGGGCAGAGGAGTTAGTTTGTTTGTAAAAGAGGGCCTGGATGTATTCAGGTTATACGAATTAGAGAAGTGTTTTAACCCAAGTATTTTATGCAAAATAACCTTACCCAATAAGGAGTCATATGTATTCGGGGTCTTATATAGATCACCAAACTGTACTGAAGAAGAAAACGGGAGGGTTAATGTCTTGATCAATAAGCTTTTTGATGATCATGGGCGGGAGCGAGTTATTATGACTGGTGATTTTAATTATCCTGAGATTGACTGGGACCTCGAGGTTTCCAAGAAGGGTACTGAGCATCCAGCCAGTGTATTTCTTGAGACGGTACAACAGCAGTTTTTGACTCAGCATGTGAACGAACCAACTCATTATAGAGCTTTGCAAAAAGCTAATGTTCTTGATTTAATCTTAACTAATGGTGAATTTGTGTCGTCAGTTGAATTTCTCCCACCCTTAGGTAAGAGCCATCACTTGGTAATAGAATTTTCTCTTCTTGCCGGTGGGAATGCCAGTGCAGGCCATGTCCCTGTAAAATACCAGTTTACAAAGGGTGATTATGAGGGTATGAGGAGGTTTGCGCGAAAGCATGAATGGAAGAGAGAATTGCATGAGGGTTTGAATGTGAATGAGTGTTGGGATAAGATAAAGAGGATGCTGAAAGAGGCCAAAGAAATGTTCATACCAGTGAAAAAGTTTAAAGTACATGATGGAGGGGGCAAAAAGACGAATATTCCACCAGACATGCATGACAAGATTAGACAAAAAAGACGAGCCTTTTAAGATGTATAAAAAATACCCTACTAAAGCTAATTACGATGCCTATGCAAAGTCTCGTAACCAGGTGAAATGGTTGTCTCGTAAGTTGGTGATGGCAAAGGAAATGTATCTGGCAAAAGAAGCTAAAAACAATCCAAAATGTTTTTATCAATATGTTTCGGACAAAACCAAGCCTAGAGAGACTGTCTCTAATCTATTAAAGTGCGACTGCACACTGACGAAGACAGACCTCGAGAAAGCAGAGACCCTAAATGAGTTTTTTGCTAGTGTGTTTACACTGGAAGATGAAGAAAATGTGCCGAACTTTGACTGTGATATGAATCTAAAACTGGATGTCATTAATGTTAGTGAAGAGCAGATGAGTAAGGCCCTGTTGCAGTTGAAAATTAATAAGTCACCGGGACCAGATGAAATTAATCCTCGGGTGCTTAAAGAATTAGCAAATGAATTGGCTTTGCCTCTCAAGTTACTTTTTGATAGAACAATGAGGGATGGCATGATACCTGATGAGTGGAAGGAAGCAGAGGTTAAACCCATCTATAAGAAGGGAGACAAAAGTTTACCGGGTAATTATCGTCCTGTTAGCCTCACCTCGGTTGTCTGTAAGGTATTTGAGGGATTCGTCAGAGATGCACTGTGCTCTCACTTTGTCGAGAATGGCCTTCTGCATGATGACCAGTTTGGCTTTTCCAAGGGTAGGTCATGTGTCACTCAGCTGTTGGTGACAATAAATGACTGGATGTCCTCCTTGGATGAAGGCCACCCAGTCGACGCTGTATATCTTGACCTTAGGAAGGCATTCGATACTGTACCACATCGCAGACTTTTACAGAAACTAAAAGGTTATGGCATAAGTGGCAGCCCACTTGCATGGATAAGGAGTTTCTTGACTGACAGGACCCAGTACGTGACTGTTAACGGTAACAGCTCTGACAAAATAAGTGTTACAAGCGGTGTCCCTCAGGGGAGCGTGTTGGGGCCGACATTATTTATATATTTCATAAACGACATGCCAGAGAATGTAGAGTGTGACATAAAGATATTTGCTGATGACACAAAGGCATATACAGAGGTTGATGAAAGTGAGGAGTCTAAGGAGAGAATGCAGCAATGCATTGACAAATTGGTTGAATGGACGGAGACATGGCTACTTAAATTTAACAGTGAAAAATGTAAGGTGTTACATTTGGGCAAAAATAATCCCCAGCATGAGTACTTTATGAATGATGGTAAAGAAAGGTGTAAGATTGAGACGACTGGTGCAGAGAGGGATCTTGGAGTGATAGTGGATACAGAGCTCAGCTTTGAGAATCACATTGAGAGTACTGTTAAGAAAGCCAACAAAATATCAGCCCTGCTTGTAAGAACCATAAGTAACAAATCCAAGGATATTATGGTCCCCCTCTTTAAGGCCCTTATACGTCCCATCTTGGAGTACGCTAACCCTGTCTGGTGCCCATATTTAAGGAGGCATGTTGACTTGATCGAGGGTGTCCAGCGCAGATTCACCAGGAAGATCTGTGGAATGTCAGGGCTCTCCTACGAGGAGAGGCTGAAGTCACTGAGGTTACCCAGTTTAGAATATAGGAGACAGCGGGGTGATTTAATCGAAATTTTTAAAATTGTACACAAATTGTATGATCCTTTAACCACTTGTTCTCTTTTAAATTTTAATGATGTTGGTTTAACACGAGGTCACAAATTTAAACTTACTAAAACTTTTAATAATACTCGCAAATTTAATAAGTATTTTACTAATAGAGTGGTAACCCCTTGGAATGACCTGACTGCCGAGGCTGTGGATGCTGGATCACTTAATGCGTTCAAAAATAGTTTGGACAAATTGTTTAAGGATAGCATCTACTCCACCAAGTTGGAGGTTAAAAAATTCTAAATTGGTAGGCACTGATGCCAGGGGGGTGGGTCGTGGACCCTCATTAAGATTGATTATGAGGGCCAAAGGCTTTTAGCCTGCACGCCGAACTATGCTATGCTATGCTATGCTATTACAATACAATAGACTGAATAGTACGATCTAAATAGTAGTAGTAGATGTATCATGTAGGACAGGCATCGCTGCCTAAAGCCTCGCGGCTGATAAAAACGTCCCCTCATTGTTTATGGTATATATAGTTTACATTTTGATTTGCATGCAATAATAAATTGAAATAATCTTTTCTAGTCGTATTGATAGAATATTTTTTGAAATTTGGAATCAGTGTCTATGTCAGTATGTGGTTTTTTAAACTATTTACAGATGGTGCAAATTTAATATTTGTTGGTAAAGAATTCCAATAATTAGCTACTCTATGTGCAAATGAAAAATTTCGTTGGTTAGTTCTACAATATTTTATTAAAATTTTACTTTCACACTTCCTAGTTCTGTTAGATTGATCAAGCAAGAAAAAAGTATTAGTATTAACATCCTCTACATTATTAATTATTTTGAATGTCTGAATTAAATCTACCCTGATCCTACGTCCTTTTGTTATTTTCTCCGAAATCTACCAAATTCCCCCAAAATCTACCGAAATCCCCCGAAATCCACCGTTATTCTCCGAAATCCACCGTTATTCATTTATTGTCTTTGCTTTCATGCGCTTAAAACCCTAACCCTAACCCAAAAAGAAGTGGATTCACCCGTCTTATCGAACGAGCGGAAGTGGCGGGAGAAGGGAGGCTGCTCAATCGGAGGATTTGGGGGGGGATTTTGGTAGATTTCGGGAGATTTTGGAGAAAATAACGGGGGATTTCGGTAGATTTCGGGGGATTTCGGAGAAAATAACAACCGATCTAAATTGTGTACAGTAATTCTGTTTACAAATCAATTGTTTTAATAAACGGTTTACCAAAATGTCATTATCTCATTTCAGTTGCCTTGCTGGGAGGGATTATAGCTGTTGTGGGCCAGTTCAAATACTGGCAATTTGGCATCTACACAATGTATCCTTTAAATTTTTAAGATGAACATTATGTTTGAATTTCTACTGTTGCAATGATTTTGTTTCATACTTTACAGTTCAACTTCTTGTAACTCAATCTTATTTGTAATCTAATGTTAAATGTTAATTCAATGAGATGTGTAATTTTCTATTAATTGTAATTGTAAGGCTGCTTTGTTCCCTTGTCATCTCTATCTTCCTATACGCTTGCGAAACATGGACCCTCACAGCAGATCTACAATGAAGAATACAAAGCATGGAGATGAGGTGCTACAGAAGACTTCTGGGCATTTCCTATACCCAACACATCACCAACGACGAAGTCCGACAGACCATCACACAAGCCATTGGACAACACGATGACCTGCTCACAGTGGTGAAGAAACTGAAACTCCGATGGTATGGCCATGTCACCAGATCATCCGGCCTTGCAAAGACCATTCTGCAAGGCACAGTGCAAGGAGGTAGAAGAAGAGGGAGACTGAAAAGAGGTGGGAGGACAACATTCGAGAATGGACTGGTTTGACACTGAGCGAAGCCATCAGGGTTTCTGAGGACAGGGAAAGATGGAGTATGCTGGTTAAACGATCATCTGTGGTGCCTCTACGACCTCCAAGTTACGGGACAGGATAGGATAGGATAGAATGTAAGGATGATAAAATAGTAAATAATAATTAATATGTTCGACCGGTTGAGTCAGTAGAATAGTAGGACATGTGTTTTTATCTTAATTATATATAATTATCAGTGTATGAAACTGAACTTACTCATCACCTAATTTGAAAAATTGCCTTACAGCACATGCGCGCACACACACACACAGAGTCAAACATAGTGCCACACACACATTATTATTATTATTATTGAGGATTTTTATAGCGCACTTATCTCGCCGTACTTGACCAGACTCTAGGCGCTGGCCGATACAGGATCTAACTCAAACCGCCCGAGACGCCCACCCGCAGCCTTTGGGCGCATGGTCTGACGCCCGGGCAACTGAGCACTATCCTGGCCAGCCAGGGATGGGGGAGAAGGACCAAGTGCATGCTGGGTGTGTTCGTGTTACCGGCACTCACCTGTCTAAGACATGAGCGTCAGGATCTTTAAAGTCCGTTATGATGCAGGGTGGGGAACTCTCCTCGGATCCGCTGATTTCAGAGGAAATCGGCAGCCATTTCAGAGGGAAAAAAAAAGAGTTCAGAGGAAAAAAAATTTGTCCGTTTCCGAATCCAGTAGACCTATTATTACAAGTACCCATCCGTGTCCACCTTTTACTTTCTCATTGCTAGGACGGGCCCGCTAGAACTGAATGCGTGCAACATCTCCCCGCCTGCTCTTGTTGATTCTTACAACCACATAAACGTGACTTGCTTAGAGCGAGCGAAATGGTGTTGAACGCGTTTTCGGCTGTTATCATGGCGTGTCCAAAATGTAAAGGTTAGTGGCGGCCCCTGGACCCCGGCCTTTTCAGAGTTTTTCTCAATGAGTTGTTCCCCACCCTGATGATGGAATGTATGCGACACACAGACTAGACCTCGGTTTATACTCTCATCCGAAGGAGTAGGAAACGGGAGTAAAGTGTCTTTCTCAGGGACACAACACAATGGCCCGGACAGGGCTCGAACCAGAGACCTTCAGATCCGCAAGCCAAAACTCTACCATTAGACCACCGTGCTCCACACATGTGCGCACACTAATGATGCCCCCACCCCCCCCCACACACACACACGTGTACACACACATGCACACATAAAGCACTATGATAAACTACACACCGTTGAGTTTAGGCCAGATGCCTCAATGTTAGCAACATAATCTACAGGTACACATATGAGGGGATAAGATTTGGGTAATCCAAAATGTCATTTCATTCTTGTTGTGATAGCTGCTAGGTGTATGTTATGTTCCTTGACTACGCACAGAGTGATTGCAGTGCTGGTGGCAGTTTTTGAGTATCCCAGAGGAAAGCGAGCGAAAGGACACAGTGTGGAGAGACCGTAAGTACTACAGACCAATGGCCACTAAACAGGCATGGTTGCCAACCACTACGGAATTTCCGTAGTTTACTCCGGAAATGAATACGCTGCTACGGAGCTACGCAAATCGAAAATTTACTACGGAAAGTCAATTTTCGACGATAGTATTACAGTTTTAACGAGTTTTATTGAGCGCCTGTGCCTCCCGTAGCACCTCAAGGTCACGGTCATTCGGTTTACGTGCACGGTGTAATAGATCACGCTCCTAGTGCATGTTAGGAAATTCGACCAATCACCATGAAGTGGTTTTGCAAACGGCCAATCGGTGCACAAAACCTCGACATTTCTGTGACACTTTCGTTTCCGGGTCACGTTCTACAGCGCGAGAAGAAAAGTTTTTGTGCGGCGTATTTTGAATCTATGATGCTAAAAAGAAAGAAAACTAGCGATGAAAGCCCAGAAAAAAAGAAGAGGACAGCAAATCAAGAGTACAGGAAAGAGTATTCTGAAAAATTTCCGTGCATCACTGCGTCATCGAGATCAAAACACAGCGAGTATTGTACAGCATGCTTGGCAGATTTTAGCATTCAACATGGCGGCTTCCACGATGTGACGCGACACGTGAATGGCAACAGTCACAAAAGTCATTGCCCTGATCCAGAAAAGTTAGTCCCTGTTCAGTCGGTAGCCACCTTCTTCAAGCCCGATATGGATCCCTCAATAATTCGTGCGGAAACACTCTTCACGACCTTCGTTGCAGACTGTGTATGCATGTCTTCGTTAAAAAAAAATGCGAGGACGTATGGCTACTGAAAATGTCATAAAACTACTGAAATTCAGAATTTTTACTACTGAAAACTTTTTGGGGGGTTGGCAACTCTGAACAGGCGACCAGGATGCTAGCTGAGTGTCCGAGAGCTATCAAGCACAGGCTGGGTCGTGTTGTGTAGGCCTGTGCCTCAGCAGCCTCAACACACTTGGATTGGGATGAGGGTCGTTTTGGGGCCATTTCTTTCTTTCTATTTTTTTGTGTATAGTGCTTTTCCAGCTCAAGAGCTTCTCAAGGTGCTGGCTGATTCAGGATCTAACTCGAGCCGCTAGAGGCACCCACTTTGCAGCCTTTGGGCTCATCGCCATAAGTGCTGCCTGCCTCTATAAACACGGCCCAGACGTGGCAGTCTATTTCAATTCGTGGTTTGTTGTTATATATTTGTGTATTTATTGTTAGTAAGTTTGTTGATTTTTAATTGGTAATTAACAAATAGAATATAACCCGTTCAACACTTGTACTATATTATCCCTTCCTTGGTGAGTAATGGACACTGTTCACCAAATGTAAAAAACTTATTAATTTTACAGATTTCTGATTATCTATTGAGTATTGACAGTTAGTATTGTATTTCTTGTTAGTAAAATCAAATTATTTGTTGTATTTTCTGTTGGTGAAATTTTATCTGTTAGAATTTTGATACTAAATTCTAGTATTTTTCATGTATTTTTTTTAGTGATTTTGTGTTTTTTGTGTATTTTGGGTGATTTTGTGTTTTTCCTCTATTTGGTATCTTATGTGTATTGGGGCATGTTTGCGTGTATCATGCATTTGGGTGTTTTTGTAATGTTATTCTTCTCATAGCTAAATATATACTAACAAGGAACAACACCATCATTTATGTGTGTATGTATGTGCAAGAGTGTATTTTACTGGAGAAACTGGTCATGTGGGTCTGTTTCAGGTTCCAGTTTTGTTTCTCAGTGGTAGTGAAACAGTTCCGGTTATTGACCAGGAACTATTTCATCAGATTTGTCTTTCTCCTGGCGTGAGTTTGTTTCGTTTTTCACTGCCCCACTCACAGATCTGTATCGATTCAGCCTCTGGTTCATTTCACAAATTGTTTTAAAAGAAATGTGTTATTTATACAAGTTTAACTACTGCAGGACTTTATATATGTATGAATTCAAGAATTGTAATTATAAACAGAAAAACAATAATAATAATGATAATAATAATAATAATAATAATAATTTCATAATAAATAAAGTGTTAATAATAATAATATGTAATATAATACATAATACAAATCTTTAAGTTGTATTTTTGTTTTATTGTACTTATTTTATATTTATATTATTTTATTTTGTTATTTTTTATAGTGATTGATTTATTTAGTATTTGAAGGTTCAAGATATCTTTATTGTCAATAAATATAGCAATAAAATAACATTTCTAGAACAGGAAAATCACGCAAGCTTTTACTTCCACAGACAAACCACACTGCACCATTGGTAACAGAGCCTCCAGGCAATCGGCATCTATCACACCTACACACTCACTCCCCAGTCGCAGTCTGGCACCAGACAGCCCACACACTTTCAACATACACAATAGTGTTGATGTTGCTATAGTTGGCATCTTGGGTGATTTGAGCTAGATCCTAGATCCTTGTCTTTTTTTTTTTCCTGCACCTAGAGCAGCTCCTTGAGCTTCCTTTTTTTAACCTTTTTCCTATGTATACATTACATGAATAGAAAGATGGAGTGCGCTGGTTTAAACGATCATCTGTGGTGCCCCTACGACCTCCGAGTTACGTGATAGGATAGGATAGGATACATTATATTGAACCACTTCTGACTGACACTAAGACAACAAGGAGGGCTGAAGGCCAAAGGAGATGAAACACACCAGAGTTGACTTATCCATCCCTATGGCCTCACACACTAGGCCTCTCCAACCATCTCTGCTGCTGGTCATGAATAGATTGCAGGTTTTATTGAAGTATTACATAATCACTGTCCCTGTCCCCAACCAAAAAAAGACGGGCAGACTGTAGGTCCAACTCCATTATGTCGCCCGGTGTAATAGGTAGACCATGCGACCAGCCACAGAGATGGTGGAGAGACGGCATAAGCCATCTTTGCTACATGTACGTAGTGTAGTCCTCACTATGGTCACTTCCCATTCCTGTCCCAGATGTTATCTTTCCTGTTTTGTTTTATTTTAAAAATTCTCCTTAATACCCACACGCTGAGCATTGAGAAATGAATGGAGACATTATATAAGCTTTTCAAATCGCCATCATCAACCGATTTATTATTTAGGTATATCCTAGGAGCATGGTTTTAACATATAACCTATTACAAACTAACCCTAACTTGGGTTTTTGGATTTACTTCCAACAAGACTTGAGCAAGCAAGGAAATAGCTGTAAACACGCACAGAGACGTTTTGTTGCCCATTGGTCGCACAAGTTGTACCCTCTCTCTCTCTCTCTCTCTCTCTCTCTCTCTCTCTCTCTCTCTCTCTCTCTCTCTCTCTCTCTCTCTCGGGGTCACGTGGTTGACGTGATCAGCAATGGCTGCTTTATGAAATTGGGAGTGAAAACATTGTAAAGTTTGTGACATTGTGACAGTGTACAGAAGTCTGAGCGACAAACAACAATGCCGAGTGACAGTGTGCAACATCGGCAATCAACTGGCCGTTTTTTGTGCAAAGTGATGGACAGGTTGAGGCAGTTTTCGTGTTTCAAGTTTCGTGAACACTGTGTGCCGTTGTGTTGTGCTGGATGTGACGCTGGGTCGGCAAGCAGCTTCAGTGGTGTGATAGTGTTTGTGACTTGCCTACTTCTTCTCTGCGGTGATGTTGAACTGAACCCAGGCCCCAACTCCCCTGTGAAATCAAGAAAAGAAAATGAGGAGAAGAAAGATTCAACCCCCTTGGCAACACCCATTGACCACAGTGATAGGATTATGAAAGGCATCGAAACCCTCAACAAGCGAATGGAAACATTTGAAACAAATCAAGTGCAACAGTACCAGGCAATGACAACCGGCATGCAAGAGTTGAGAGACACTTTCAGTGATAGGCTTGCACAGATCAACGAAAACCAAGAACTTCTTGAAAACAGAGTTGTTGACCTAGAATCGCAATGTACTGACCTACATAATGAAAATAGCCATCTACGTGCAGAGATAGACACCCTACGCAGCAAGTGTGACTCTCTAGAAAATCATAGCAGAAGGAATAATCTGGTGTTCTCTGGGATCAAAAGAGAAACTGGCAGTGAAAGCTGGGAATCTTGTGAAAGAAAAGTGAGAGAAGTTATCCAGAAAGGCCTAGGCATCACAGAAAACATCAACATTGAAAGAGCCCATAGGGCAGGAAAAGGAGACATAATGGTTGTGAAGTTTCTGTCCTACAAAGACAAGATGCTCATATTATCAAAGGCCGGATTGCTGAAGACGACCGATCAGTTCCAGAGAGTGTTTATTAACGAGGATTTCTCTGGAACCGTACGTGAGAAACGCAAGGTCTTAAGAGAAAAGGCGAGAACATTACGATCACGTGGGGAAATGGCTAAGCTGCAGTTCGACAAACTCGTAACGAAAGAGGGGGTCTTCACCTACAAACCTGACACAGATGAAATAGTGAGGCTACATAGGGATGACAGAAGTAACAACAACAGACAGTACGAACAGACACACAGTCAAGGCAGAAACGAGAGTCTGGCATCGCACAGTCAACAACCTTTTGCAGCCTCTGACGTAGGACTAGACTTTCCACCCCTGCCGCAAGAAAACATACACGATCGAAGAAACGTCAACAACGAAGGTCAATCTGACACGGAGAATGTGACACTAGCAGAGACAGAGAACAGTATGAGGCCTACGAGTGATGTAGCGAGTGACACTGTGGCTGCCACAGCGTCGCGACCTAGCTCTGAACTGCGAGGGCAGGGTATAAATAGAAACATAAACAATAGACGTCACAGCAACCTAGCCGCACGTGACGCAGCCAAGAGCGGTGATAGGCCTAGTCCAGTCCTGACTCGCAACATGACGCGCTCTATATCAGGCAGTAGGCCTGAGCAGGACAATGTTTACAAAACAAAACAAGCGGGTGCAGGCACTGTACGCAATGACAGGAACTCTATAAACTCTTTTCAGCAATGGGCAGCGACTAGCAGTAAAACACAACAACAGCTTGGGGGGAAAGGAGTTGGTGTTGAGAGAGGAGGGGGCGGTACGGGAAGAGGAGGGGGAGCTAGCAGAGGGGGCAGGGACAAAGACGGTGCCAAGTTACGGGGTAATGATAGTATATAGAAGGATGGCCGAGGCCCAGGTTTTGAATTGTCCATCTGTACTTGGAATTGTGAAGGGTGGTTAACTAAACAGCATGCTACGGATGTGGTTAATTCATTAAGTTGCTTCGATATTTTTTCTTTAAATGAAACTTTTGTTGATAAAGATAACTTGACTTATGCCCAGTTTGCAGGTTATGGTGTGTATTGCTCTAAGGCAGTCAAGTTAAGTGTTATTGGAAGAAGGTCTGGGGGTGTTTTGGTGTTTGTCCGTAAAACTCTCTCTGACTATGTCCATGTTGTTGAGACTACGTATGATCATGTGATTGTTCTAAAACTAAATAGAGAATTGTTTGGTGTAGCAAATGATGTAATAATGATTTGCATATACATACATCCTTATGATAGCGGTTATTGGCATGTAACCGATCAAGGTTATGGTATGGATATTCTAGAACAATGTATGATTGATTTATATGAAAGGTTTGAAAATTTTTCGATAATTATTTGTGGAGATTTGAACGCCAGAACAAGTTGTTTAAATGCTTCGTCTTATGTTGTGGATGGACTGTGGACGAATGATGATGATGACGGTGATGTTGATGGTGATGAGAGAGAGTGGAAGAGACAGTCGGATGACGAGGACACGAATGCGTTTGGCAGAGAGCTGTTGGATTTGTGTTCCATGTTTGAGTGTGTGATTGTGAATGGGTTGTGCAAGTTGGACTGTGATGATGCGTTAACCTTTGTAAGTGTCAACGGTGGGAGCGTGGTGGATTATTTTGTTATGTCAAGAGAGCTGTGTGTACGAGAATTTGTTTCCTCTCTATGTGTTGAATCTTGTATTGAATCTCCTCACTTCCCTGTTATGATAAAATTGTTTTGTGAAAATGTAAATGCTAAACAGGATAATGAATATAAGGGTAAATGGATAAATAAGACAATCTGGGACAAAAGCAAAGAAGAAGAATTTTTGATAAGTTTTAGCTCTGACACCATCCAGACTATGTTGGACAATGCTACTGTTACCTTAGATGACAATGTTGATGTAGCCATACAGATTTTCACAGAGGCGCTACGCGCGGCGGGCAAATGCATGATAAGAAGAGTGAGAGTAGGGGGTGAGAAGAGAGAGGCACAGTGGTTTGATGTGGAATGTGCTGTCGCCCGACGCACGGCGCGGCGCTTATTAGCTGTTTTTAGGAACACGAAACAGGCGAAAGATAGGCAGAACTACGTAACAGCTCGGAAAGAATATAAAACCTTGATTGGGAGAAAGAAAACATACTTTGAACATAATAAAGCAGATTATCTAGCATCACTGGGAAAAAATGGACAACTGTTTTGGAGAGAGGTTAGGAAAATAACGGGCAAAAGGAAGAACACAGCTTGCAGAGATATCACAGATGCAGAATGGTATGATCATTTTCAAAAACTTTTTAATGGAAGTAGAGTAGTAGATAAAGATGAAATGTTCATAAATCAGACTAAAGACACGCCAAATGTAGAAAGTGATGTATGCTATGAACTGAACAAGCCTATAACAGAGCAAGAAGTAAAAGAAGCTGTCAGGAAATTAAAAACAGGCAAAGCGTGTGGCATTGATGAAGTACTTGCTGAGATGTTGAAGCTGACAGGGGAAAGAACCGTGTTATTTCTAGTGAAACTGTTTAATATGCTGTTTGATAGCGGGACTTACCCTGACGAGTGGGCTAAAGCTATTATAGTGCCAATCTTTAAAAAGGGAGATATTAAGATAACGGATAACTACAGGGGGGTGTCTTTATTAAGCATAATAAGTAAATGCTACACCTCGGTGCTGAACAGAAGACTTGTCAATTGGGTGGAAGAGCATAATAAGTTAACAGAAACACAGGCAGGATTCAGAAAGGGTTACTCAACTACAGACCACATTTTTACCTTAAATGCAATTGTTGAAAAATGTTTTTCCAAAAGAGGTGGCAAATTATACGCTTGTTTCGTGGACCTAAAGAAGGCGTTCGACTCTGTACAGCATCAACCTCTGTTTGAAGTACTGCTGCACAAAAATAATATCGATGGAAAATACATTAAGGCGATTATGTTCATTTACAAGAAAGTGTTGTCATGTGTCAGAGTCGAAGACAGACTCACAGAATTTTTTGAATGTCCAGTAGGCCTGAGACAAGGTTGCATTTTGAGCCCGGAAATGTTTTCTTTGTTCATTAACGAGGTTGCAACAGCTGTAGATAATGAAGGTATGCATGGCATACAAATACTGCCAAATTTGATTGACCTATTTTTGTTGTTATTTGCAGATGACATTGTTCTTTTGTCTATTACCCCCAGAGGGTTGCAGAACCAAATCAATATTCTGAATGATGCATGTAAAAGATTATTTTTGAGTATTAACACTGATAAAACGAAGGTCATTGTTTTTCGTAAAGGGGGTTTCTTAGGAAAATTTGAGAATTGGAATTTAGATGGGAACAAATTGGAAGTTGTAAATGAATACAATTACCTAGGTTTTATGTTCACGACAAAAATGAGCATCAGTAAAGGTGTACATGCACTAGCGTTAAAGGGAAGAAAAGCTTGTTTTGAATGCGTGAAAACGATCTCCAAAGTAAGAGATATCTCCAGAAACTGCTACTTTAAAATTTTTGATACCCAAGTTCAGCCAGTATTGTTGTATGCCTCTGAAGTTTGGGGTCTCCACAGACTAGACAACATTAAAAAGGTCCATACTTTTGCTTGTAAACGTTTTTTGAATATTCCAATAGGTGTGCCAAATAAACTTGTGTATGGAGAAACAGGGAGATATCCATTATATATAAACAGTGCTGTGCGATGCATACGTTATTGGCTTAAACTTCTGAAGTTAGATTCATCTAGATTACCAAGGCAGGCCTATACTATGCTCTTCAACCTACATGAGAAGGGAAAGAAATGTTGGGTGACGAGGTTGGAAAATACTTTGTTCACTCTGGGCTTTGGTTACGCGTGGTTACAGCAGGGAGTGGGTTGTGAAAACACCTTTATTGCTGTGCTAAAACAAAGGATGAAAGATGTTTATATCCAGGAATGGGACAGTTCAGTTTTGATAAAAGACACGTACCAACGATATCGAATATTCAAGAATGTTTTTGAAACAGAAGCGTACTTTGAAAGCGTTCATGTAAAATGTTTTAGAGACTGTCTGATTAAGCTACGGCTTGGTGTTTTGCCTGTGAGAGCTTCATTTTTTAGACTGACTTTTGATACAACAGGAGATATTATGTGTAAATGTTGCAAAGTACCAGAAGACGAAGATCATTTCATAACTGCATGTACATTATACAATGATTTAAGAGCTAAGTATATAACTTTCCAAGTTCAATCATGTGTCCATCTACTAAAATACGGAACAAAATTTCATCTTTGGAGAATTTGTTTGTTTATGTTCCATGCCCTAAAACTACGAACAGAATTCTACGAGCATGTTACTGCATCATAAATTTAAATGAAATTATATTAAGTTTACACAACTATGCAATATTTATGAATCACGTGATCCGCAACTCTACCTTTCTATGGGCTGGTGGCCCGAAGATTGTGTGAAATGTATGTATGTAATATTTTTTTTCGGAAGTAAAAGGACGATGTCCAAATGTCAAATGTCTCTCTCTCTCTCTCTCTCTCTATATATATATATATATATATACACACACACACATATATATATAATGAGGACAATAAGTCATCTTATATCTTTTATGTTCCTAGCAAATCTCCGCCTGTTGTTCAGGTATTATTATTTCTGTGCCTGTTCGTGTGCAGGATAAGTGTTCCTTGCTGTTTCCATTTGTCAACCATCCTTGGGGGAGTGTGCTTCATGATCACAAGCCTCATCTACCTTGTGGCGAGTATTTCATTCAATACCTGGGTGTTTGAAGAAATGTGTTGGATAACATTTTGTCACCCGAACAGGCAACATTTGGGATGCCTTCTGAGCAAAAGCATGTTAGCCACTGAGTAGAACCACTCGGAATGATGGGGAAAGGGAAATAGCGTTGAAGGGTGTGTTTATGTATCTGGCATTCACCCATCTAGGACTTGAGTGTCGTCAGGATCTTTAAAGGAAGGTATGCACATGCAGACTGGACCTTGGTTTATACTCTCATCCGAACGAGTAGAAACTATACTACCTGAGCATCTAGGTCTTGTTATCAGTATGAACTGCAGGGTTAGCACACTTTAGCTGTCTCTGTCTCTTTTTGCTTACATTTATTTGCTTAGCCGTCATTTCCCACACATAATCCCTAAGACAGTAAAATCAGCTCATTTATCACAATTATAGACTGAAACGTCAGGACACTGCATGCATAGAGGGCTCAAGCAGTGTTCGCTGTAGAACTCGTCCAGTTTACAGTCGTATTGGATTATTTTCTTCTTCAGTTCTTTAAAAATGTGCTCAAACATATTGTGCTTAAACAGGCGGCACTGAAAGGAGAAGAATGGATTCCCATAGAGCGGGAAAAAGAAGAAAGCGGACCTACCGTCATTGCAGAGCCTAGGCGACCTCCACCCCGAAGACCACAACAAGCTGCCACCCAGTTGTAGCCTTTCTCAAATACACGCCACATTGGTATCCTTCAAAAACATGATCCGAAATCCACATTCATCCACAGATGACAGAACATATGGAGTGCTATAAAATTTATATCTTCAGTCTCCTTCATGTCATGTTTTGGGGAAAAGTTGGCAAATCTTTACGTCGACACCTGCCGCAGCCTTTCACATTTGTATGACTGTCGCAAAATATTGCTGTGTTTCCATGCAGAAAGACATTGATCATCGCCTGATCACTTTCATAACTCATTATTATAAAATATGGAGTTTCGACTATAGTATTCATATGCAGCGATATGACACGACAGTTAATAATATTTCAAAACATGAAAACGACAACATGAAAATTTCACTCCTTAATAAGCTACGATAATTTTCCAAAGCAACTTACAATGTTATGTTCTTGATATTCTTTTGAGGACAACGTAGTGTGAGATTTTAACAAATAGAAATCTGAACAATTTTATATTGCAGTCCAAGTATAGATTTGACTGCAGGTTGGTCACAGTTTAAGGGACACAACCTTGACAAAAAACGGTGAACGATTTGCAAAAAGTTGAGTTCCGAGATCCTGCTCGGATAGTGATAATATTGCCGCTAAGATAACACTGCTGAATCTTGCTATTTTGTATTAGTGAGATGGGACGGTATCATTGCGGGGTGCCATTATATACATTCCCAAGTTCATTCATCCATGACAGACTAATGTGCAGCACACAGACAATCCAAATATTGGTTTATTATTTTGGCTTTTTTTTTCTTTAATTTTTATACCTATTCGTCGATAAGTTCCAGCATAATCAAAGATGTTTTAAATTTTAATGTGTATCTTCACAGTATTTCTCCAATAAACTTACAAAATGAGCTTTGTGTTCCAATATTACCTCCCCTCCCCTCCCTCTCCCACCACACTCTGTATTTTTTTAGAATGAAAGGAGTTGACCTTGTTTCCATGTAATTTTTTTTTATGATTCCGAAGCTGCGGATTGAAGATTATGAAGAAGATATGTATATGTGTATGGAAGAATTGCAAAGGCTGTTAAATTCTGTACTGAATGCCCTGTTCTTGCCATGCACAACTAAAAAAGTAGGTGCTTGTTTTTATATGCATGTGGTATTCTTTGTGGAGTACAAGTACTGATGGTCTTGTTCAGTGCATCTCAGGGAACACCTTGATTGATTGATTGATTGATTGTTGCTTTAGGTCCAGCGGACTCTTCCGAGCCAAATCAGGACCGGACAACCCCCGATCCGCATAAAAGATCTGCTGAAACAACCCTAGTGGGAAAATTGAATGCCCTCCACCGGCCAGTCACTTTACAATAGGGAACACCTTGAAATTGCAATAAATGTTTATTCTGATTTTGGTGTTATCCAATGTTGATTGGGTTTTTTTGTGTTTAATCGCAAGCATTACTTACATTGGAATATTAATAAAGGTTTTGTGTAGTACTCCCCCACCCCCCAAAAAACACAAACAAAACAAAAGAAAACACCAAAAGTTCATACATTTAAAGTGCATTTAGAATTTTGTCCTGTTTTAATATTTGTTTCTCTTGCTTTATAATCTTTTTTTTTAAATTTGTTGCTCATTGCTAGTCTTTTTAGGATATTTGTATGTATGGACTGCGAGCCAATTTTCTTTCTTTATACTGGAAGTTAACCGTTGTAGTTCTGTTGCTTTAAAGGTTTTGTTTTGTGGCTTGTGCTGTTGTCATTGTTCAGTTTTGTAATTAATTGTTCGAGTGTTCTGTACACAGTTAATGTAATTAGCATGGATGAAGATCTCATACTGTCACAAGACTTGATATGGCTTGAATGAGTCATTAATGTTAGTACCAATCTGACACTGTGATCAAGAGAAATCTCTGGGTCTGAAATAACCAATGAATGGTTCCTTGTATGCTTTTGACCATTTTATGCTTGTAAAATATATTTTGTTTGATTTACATGATTTGTATTATGTTACATGATTTTATTTTTTGCAAGATCTTTTCATTTGTTACATGTGTTGTAGTTGAATCATAGTTTTGTTTATAGTTTGAATAGTGCAATATAACTCATTTGGATGAGACTGAAAAGACCTATTTAATATGTAAGAGATCGAGAGAGTGAGGAAAATTATTATTATGTTCTGCTGAAGTCAAAGTTTTTTGTGTTGTTTTCTTCCATTTATGAATGACTGAATTTCTTCTTCTTTTTTTTAAGTGTGAAAGTAGAAAAAATTGTGTTTTATGCCACCTGATACATATCACAACCTTTAATTGCATGAAAACATGTGCCTGACAGAATAAAATATAATACAATACACCTTTATTGTCCAACTTTCACATTATACATAAAAGCGAAAAATTGCCTTTGGCAAACTGCATAAAATAGTAAATGAACAAAATTAAAATTTCCACACATGTATACAACAGTCATATATGGGTCCGGCCGTTGGAAATATCTTTCTCTCCCTCCTCACCTTTATTCACGCTGACATATCCACACCCACCCACCAGTGGACACACACTAAATAATCCGTCAATACAATGTATAAGTTAATACGTAATAAATACACACAATAATAACATAATGATATCCTATACTATCCCGTAACTCGGAAGTCGTTGGGGCACCACAGATGATCGTTTTTCCAGCGTACTCCATCTTTCCCTGTCCTCAGCAACCCTGATGGTTTCGCTCAGTGTCAAACCAGTCCATTCTCGAATGTTGTCCTCCCACTTCTTTTTCGGTCTCCCTCTTCTTCTACCTCCTTGCACTGTGCCTTGCAGGATGGTCTTTGCAAGACCTAATGATCTGGTGATGTGGCCATATCATCGGAGTTTTCGTTTTTTTACCACTGTGAGCAGGTCATCGTGTTGTCCAATGGCTTGTGTGATGGTCTGTCGGACTTCGTTGTTGGTGATGTGCTGGGTATAGGAAACGCCCAGAAGTCTTCTGTAGGACCTCATTTCCATGCTTTGTATTCTTCGTTGTAGATCTGCTGTGAGGGTCCATGTTTCGCAAGCGTATAGGAAGATGGAGATGACAAGGGAGCGCAGCAGTCTTATCTTGGAATGTAGGCTGATGGTCCTGCCTTTCCAAATTGGCTCAACCTCCCCAGGGCAGCGGTTAATTGTGCGATCCTGGACCCATTGTCTGTGTTACACTCGTTCGATGTTGGTGTTTTTCTATCCGTAGTTGATTCAGCCCCAATGCTTGAATTCTCTTGATAGGTGTAAACTCGGATTCGTTTATCCACGCAACCCGTTCAATCAGCATACAAGTCACAGAGTCGACGTATGAAGTTTTCCACTTTTATTCAGCACACATCAACAACTGCATACAATCGCCTTTTCACTTTCAACTTTTTACTTTCCAACACACTATCAACAACCTTTTTTTGAAACAGTGCGGCACTTATATAGTCTCTTCATACTCCCGAACAATTTAGAACACGGCAGAATGATGCACTACAACCAATCAAATAAAACTTCGTCATCACTGACTTACGTCATACAACATTCTTTTCTGTCAAAAGAATCTTCTCAAATATCCCGAAACTTTGATCGATAGTAAACAAGCAGATCTAGAGAATTCTCCAATAATATCAACTAACGAAAATTATCAACGTTATACAAAGCTTCTTCTAACAACAATGCAAACTCAAATCAAAGGTAAATACACTCTATTATTGCATGCTTTGCAAAATAAAACGAACAGATCTATCGCGCGTGCTTCACACATAATATCGTGCGCATTTCACACGCACCATCATGCGCGTTTCAACGTAACAGTCTGATACAATGGCTCCTAAATATTTGAAGCTATGCACTGTGTTGAGGGATTGGCCTTGGATTTTGATGTCCGTGTTGATGCCATTGGTGTTGTTGGTCATCATTTTGGTCTTCTCTGCACTTATTTCCATTCCATAAGCTTTGGAGGAGGTGGTGTCAAGCCTCTGTACCAGCTGTTCAAGTTCTTGTTCCTCTCCAGCCAATCCATCAAAGCCATCCGCAAAACGAATGTTGGAGATTGCTTTTCCCCCTAAGCTGACTATGCCTTTGTGATCTGCAAGGGCATCTGACATGATGCGCTCTAGGAAGATGTTAAGAGTGTTGGAGAGAGTATGCATCCCTGACGCACACTGATTGTTGTTCTGAACCAGTTTCCGATAGCGCTGTTGTGGAGGACTGCACTGGTAGCCTTGTCATACAGGCTTTTGATGACTTCAATAATGTTAGGGCTGATGTTGTACACTCTCATGGTTGCCCATAGAGCTGCATGCCAGACTCAGTCAAACGGCATGCGCACAGCAATGGAGAACTGGATAGAAGATCAATGCCAGGAAATAGAGAACAGTCTGAACAAGAACAACAGCAAAAAGGCCTACCAGACTGTGAAGTAGCTGACAAGTGTTAAACAGCCCAAGGTCTCCACGATCCAAAGCAAGTCTGGAATATGCCTTAAAGAAGAACAAGAAGTCTTGGACAGATGGACAGAGTACTGCTCTGACCTTTACAATCACACACCAAACGGAGATCCATCAGTTCTAGCATGTCCTGAGAACAGAGAAGAAGAAGAAATCCTCCCAATTCTCCGAGAAGAAGTTGAGGCAACAGTGAAATCGCTGAAGAAGAGGAAATCAGCGGGAGTGGTAACATACCCACGGAACTGCTTCAAGCAGGAGGAGAAGCGATGATCGACGCACTCACCATTATCTGTAACAAGATCTGGCAGAGTGGGGAGTGGCCTACACCATGGACCCAGTCGCTTGCCATCACTCTTCCCAAAAAAGGTAGCCTTCAGGAATGTGAAAATTACTGCACCATCAGCCTCATCAGCCATCCCAGCAAGGTCCTCCTGAAAATAATACTCAAGAGGTTGAAACCCCAAGCTATACAAATGATAGCTGAAGAACAAGCAGGAGTCAGGGCAGGGCGCAGTTCCACTGAAGAGATTTTCAACCTCAGAATAATCTGCGAGAAATACCTACAGCACCAACATCTACATCATGTGTTCGTAACATAATGATAATCGTGTTTAAATTAACTTGGACACACACTCTCATATACATAAAGCATATATAATGAATACATAGAAAATACCTGTAACCACAATAATGCAGAATAATCAACATTCAATAAATTGAACACACCAATGTACATGCACACACAAACAGTAAAATGCAAAGTTATATTTGTTTTATTATTACCAGCCTCTGAATCTTACCAATCGCAATAGGCAGAAATTAATTCATTTTCAGTTGTAATCCAACATTTTACACAGTTGAATACCAATATACACACAAGTTCCTGCACCTTCTAGTACGTGCAATGGACAATCCACGGCTTCACTAATTTCTTTCGAACAATGTTGACTGCTTTCACTTCTTTTTTTTCATACAAACTTTGCAGGCACATGACAAACAACGAATCAAATTTATAAATAAATAAGCAATGATTGACAGATAAGCATTTAGTCTACAAAGGAACTACTTTCCATAACTAATAGAAAAAAAAACTGAAAGTAGCACAATAAATCACATGTAAAATTGATTGACAGCGCTGCGATCATGCCCGTCGGCGTGGAGATATTTACGCGCTTTATAAATTATTCATTCATTTATTCATTTATGATCCAGCACCTTGCGCAGGAAAAGTGCGGTATAAAAACTACTCAATACAATTTTGGTCACTTGAAAAACTCCTTCAGACAAGACTATAACCCAAGGTTTAGTCTGTACACGTCTACATTATATATACTGCATCACCCTGACTTTAAAGATTCTGACGCTCATGTCCTAAGGTGAGTGAGGGGCAGATATATATACAAACACCCAGCAAATACTACGTCCTTTTCGTCCTCACGTCGCATGGCGCAACTCTGCAAATACTGCACTTTCACGTTAAAGTTAGAAGGTAATCTAAAATACATGCCTGACTGGGTGAAGAATATTATAATCTCAAAACCAAATCATATCATTAACTATAATTAGCATGCTCTGTGCCCTACCTTCAACTAAAGAGAAGAAATGAAGATATAAAAATAAATCCACTTGACTGATCAGGAGTGAGATTTAGCGGTCGCCCGAGGCGACTTAAAACCGGCTCGGGTGACCTCACTTTATAATTGAGCCAGCCCGCCTGGCGACCTAAAAAAAAAAGATACTACTTGCAGACTTTTAGAAGCTCGGTCCGAAGCGAGAGCGTTTTTAGGTCACTGTTCGTCTGCTACGAGTATGAAGCATACGCGAGCGTTATTTCCCTTTCCCTACTTCCCTTTCGTGCCAAGCGCGCTGTCTGCTTTGTTTGTGAAAGGACACTCGCTACAAATTACGTGTATAGTCAAAATTTGTGTTTTATATGTGAACGATTGTCGGGCTGCCTAAAAACCATGCGGGCTACCTCACTTTACTTACTAGCTAGCCCTGCGGGCTAGTTAGTCTCCTGGGTTAAATCTCACCCCTGCTGATAAAAATGTAGGTACCTCAGACTAGTCTATAATTTCTTTGGTACATTGGCAATGATGGGCTTAGGCCTAGCTTTGAACAAGATCTTTCTCGTGATGAGTGCCTCAACTAGGTATTCTGTTTTTCTGGTGGTTTTTTCTCCGTCTTGGTCCATGGTATGGGTATCTCCGATGATGTTCTTGGTGAGAACAGCAAATGGTTTCTCCAGCTCTATCACTTTCCCATGAAGAATGTGGTGGCCGATTATAAACACAGGTTCGTCCTGAAGTAATACATAAAATATAATAATTTATTAACATGGAAATCAGATATTAAGATAATAAATAAGGAAACACTGTTTGTGCTAAAATCAAATTGCAATTAATTATCATAAAAGCTTGGCCACATTAATTAATGATCCCTAACTGGACAAGCTGGTGCTTCAATCTTTACCGGAGCCTAGTGGCAAATGGTCTACTGAATGCATTAATTTAATTTATAAAGAATGTTAAAAACTTTGTTTAAGTACAACTCACGTCATTAGTAAAGTGAAGATCACCAATAAGTTTCCCGCTTAGCGGCACTGGCTGTCGTGTTTCTAATTCTCCTTGCATTTCTAACATGACCCATTCTATACACTGCTTGTCTGGATTTGGGCTGCAAAAGATGCACACATGTTTAAACAAAACAAACAAAAACATTCCCATACCCTCACAGTCACATACACACACTGTCACTATGACAGACTTATATCAGTGCTTGACCCTGAATAATACACAGGCCCAAGAAGAAAAAGAAGTTGAATAAAAATGAGCACAATGATTCTGAATGTTTTTTTGATAGTCTAACAATGAGGGATGGCATGATACCTGATGAGTGGAAGGAAGTAGAGGTTAAACCAATACTATAAGAAAGGTGACAAAAGTTCTCCGGGTAATTATCGACCTGTTAGCCTCACCTCGGTTGTCTTAAAAAGGTGTTTGAGAAATTTGTTAGAGGTGCACTGTTCTCTTACTTTGTCGAGAATGGCCTTCTACATGATGACCAGTTTGGCTTTTCCAGGGGTAGGTCATATGTCACTCAGTTGTTGGTGACAATAAATGACTGGATCGATGTCCTCCTTAGATGAAGGTCATCCAATCGATGCTGTATATCTTGATCTTAGGAAGGCATTCGATACTGTTCCACATCTCAGACTCTTACAGAAACTAAACGGTTATGGCATAAGTGGCAGCCCACTTGCATGGATAAGGAGTTTCCTGACTGACAGGACCCAGTACGTGACTGTTAACGGTAACAGTTCTGACAAAATAAGTGTTACAAGCGGTGTCCCTCAGGGGAGCGTGTTGGGGCCGACATTATATATTTTATAAATGACATGCCAGAAAAGATAGAGTGTGACATAAAGATATTTGCTGATGACACAAAGGCATAGTTGATGAAAGTGGTGAGTCTAAGGAGAGAATGCAGCAATGCATTGACAAGTTGGTTGAAAGGACGGAAACATGGTTACTTAAATTTAACAGTGAAAAATTGAAGGTGTTGCATCTGGGCAAAAATAATCTCCAGATGATGGTAAAGAAAGGTGTAAGATTGAGACGAGAAGTGCCGAGAGGGATCTTGGAGTGATAGTGGATACAGAGCTCAGCTTTGTGAATCACATTGAGAGTACTGTTAAGAAAGCCAACAAAATATCAGCCCTGCTTGTAAGAACTTAGTATAAGTAATAAATCGAAGGATGTAATGGTCCCCCTCTTTAAGGCTCTTATACGTCCCATTTTGGAGTATGCTAACCCCGTCTGGTGCCCATATTTGAGGAGGCATGTTGACTTGATCGGGGGTGTCCAGCACAGATTCACCAGGAAGATATATGGAATGTCAGGACTCTCCTACGAGGATACTGAACTCACTGAGGTTACCCAGTTTAGAGTATAGGAGAGAGCGGGGTGATTTAATCGAAACTTTTAAAATTGTGCACAATTTGTATGATCCTTTAACCACTGGTTCTCTTTTAAATTTTAATGACGTTGGTTTAACACGAGGTCACAAATTTAAACTAACTAAAACTTTTAATAATACTCGGAAATTTAATAAATATTTTACTAATAGAGTAACCATGGAATAACCTGACTGCCGAGGCTGTGGATGCTGGATCACTTAATGTGTTCAAGAATAGTCTGGACAAGTTATTTAAGGATAGCATCTACTCCACCAAATTGGAGTCTAAAAAATTATAAATTGGTAGGCACTGAGGCCAGGGGTTTGGGGCTTGAGACCCTTATCAAGATCTATACTGCTCAAAACAATTGAAGAGCCACCTTTGTTTTTTGGTCACTTATGAACTTGGTAAAATATCGAAGTATTTTGAATTGTTCAAAATATCTTTTTGGTCTGTTTGCATGCAGCATTGAAGAGTCAACGTGAAAGTGAAAAAAAATGAGTTGAATTTGTTGTCAGCAACCTTCTTTTATCAGGTAAATTAGCACTTCAGGCACGTGAAAAATGCTGCCAGTTTAAGCGTTTCCATATGAATTAGCAGAAATAATGGACAAAAACCCTGCTTTGCACAGTAAAGCCATGCCAGTAGAGAACACAAATCAGTGATTGTCGTCAGTGTAATGGGTATAAATGTTACAATTTTTCCAACTTGGTTAACCATGCCCCCAAGGCGACGTCTGAGTGAAGCAGACCGGGGTCGGGCTCTTGCCTGGCTTGAAGAAGGTGTTGGAGTGCGAGAGACTGGCCGCCGACTAGGAGTACACCATGCAGTCATACAAAGGCTGAGAAATCGTTTCAACGACACGGGAACGACCGCCGAACGAGAAAGGCCTGGACGTCCTCGATGCACCACCAGACAGCAGGACAGATATCTGGTTGTGTACGCCCTACGGGAAAGAAGAGCCACTGCCAACAACCTCTGGGGCCAGCTGCGTGTAGCCGCTAACATTACTGTTTCAGACCAGACAGTACGGAACCGCCTGAGAGAAGCGAACCACCGCGCCAGACATTCAGCAGTACGACCAATCCTGACGCCTGCCCACCGCGCAGCGCGCCTGGCATGGGCCAGGGCTCACGTGGGGTGGACCAGACAGCAGTGGGCGGCGGTCCTCTTTTCTGACGAATCGCGCTTCACTAGGTCATCATGACGGCAGAAATCGGGTTTGGAGGCGAGAAGGCGAGCGCTACCACGACGCGACTGTTATGGAGCGCGACAGATACGGTGGAGGGTCCATCATGGTGTGGGGTGGAATGGGAAGGGCCCACAGAACACCTCTTCACAGAGTTGAGGGCAACCTGACTGGCGTCGGCTACAGGGACAACATCCTGGAGCCCATCGTCATCCCCGCTTTGCAAGCCATGGGCGCCGGCGCCATCTTCCAGAATGACAATGCGCGGCCGCACCGAGCCAGGGTGGTTAACGAGTTCCTCCAGCAGCAGAGGGTCAACCGCCTGCAGTGGCCAGCATGCTCACCTGACCTCAACCCAGTAGAGCACCTCTGGGACGAGATGGGCCGCCGAGTTCGGGCAAACCATCCCCCAGCCTTGAACCTGGATCACCTCTTCGGGATGCTCGAACAAGAGTGGCACAACATCCCTCAAATGACTCTGAGAAGGCTTGGGGAGTCCATGAGACAAAGATGCCTGGATTGCATTCGAGCACACGGTGGACACACGCAATATTGACTGTTTTCTTCATTATCCAAATGTATAGAATTGTGAAAACTGGGGTTATTTGTTTTAAGCCCAAAAAAGATGTAAATGAAATGATTTTTTCTTTTTCATTTTAGTAATGTAATGTTGTTCAATAATAAATGTTTCCATCTAAACCATTTTTTGCAAGTTGTTTTGTTCCGGTAAGTTATACATTTAATTTATTCCTCTGGCTCTTCAATTGTTTTGAGCAGTATATTATGAGGGCCAAAGCCAAGTTGAAGTCTCCTCTCTGAAAATCCTTATCGGGAAGAGAGGGGACTATAAACTGATTAAAAAAAAAAAAAAAAAAAAAAAAAGGCAAAGGCTTTTTAGCATGCATGCCGAACTATGCTATGCTAATGCTCAATCTATTCAAGGTACAGTGAAATTTTTGGACTTATTTATTTATTTACTTAATCTTCTTCTTCTTCTTCTTCTTCTTCCGTTGGGGGCTGCCACCCTCAGCTTATTGAGGACTCTGCAGCCAAATGCTGGGTATGTTCTTGTTACCGGCACTCACCCGTCTAGGACATGAGCGTCAGGATCTTTAAAGTCCGTTATGATGGAGTGCATGCGACACAGACTAGACCTCGGTTTATACTCTCATCCGAAGGAGTAGGAAACGGGAGTAAAGTGTCTTTCCCAGGGACACAACACAATGGCCCGGACAAGGCTAAGCGCTTTTCCAGCTTAAGAGCTGCTCAAGGCGCTGGCCGATACAGGATCTAACTCAAGACTGCGTGTAATTTACTTGAAAAAGTAAAACAGGCACACTTACATCTTTACAGCTATTTGCACCATTTCTGCGAACTAATACCAACACAATCTTCGTAGAAAATGTCGTTCCCGCCTCCTTTCGCTTTCCAAAGACTACCTGAATGCAGAAAACTACGATTGTAAGTAGTGTCCCTTCCAGTTTCCTGCCAAAAGATGAAAGTTTCTTGACAGTAGATGCTTGTCCACAAAATGGCAGCCTCCTGGTGTAAACAATGACACGCTTTTTTTAAAACTTGTTGGCAAGAAATCGACTTATGTTTGCATTTTTTTATGTACAGATTGTGAAAACTAAGAACCATGTTTGTTCCAATATCCAAGAACAAAGTCTACAATTGGCAGGAATACACACTTCTTGTGGTAAGTCAAAAATAAATAGTTTTCAAGCCCAAGCTGTGAACAGTCTCGTCTTTCGTAGGCCTTAATTACATACTCTAAACATGCTTTGTTTAATTATCATTATACAGTGTCTGTTATAGTGTTAAGCTTTTGTGGTCTTGATGCTGTGTAAGTTTCACTTATCACTTTTTTGTTTCAGCCTGTTGTATCAGTTGGAAACATTGGACAGCTGACCACAGATCTGGTGATTTCAACACTCTGCATGGACCGCATCGGCTACATTTTGCATGATGCCATCACGCCAGCAGTCGGCAATAATCCGTTTGCTCATGCTGATGCTGACAAAGCAACTTGCGAGCTAACAACTTGCGTTGAAGGTAATAGTTTAAACTGATTTCATCCTCATCATCAAGACGGTATCTGGACGTTTCAGCGGTGGGCACTTTCGGTGATACCGCGGCAACCGCCGAAACGTCCAATCTGCTTTTCCACCAAATCGTCCATATGATATGGGATAGTGTTCTTTATTTTGATATACAAATATAAGCTGCAAATGATGACCCAAACAATATATCATTTTATTTATTTTTTAAAATTTCTTTATAATTATTTTAATATTTATTTTTTTATTTTGTGTGTGTGGGATATTACTGCTATTACATCAGATTGCATTGGACGATGCTTAATTTGCGAAATGGTATCGAGTGCTCATAGCCAAGTAGCAATGTATAAAATACGGCACCACCGAAAAGTCCAGCCATTTAGCAATGTAGAAAATATAGTACCTCCAAAACGTCCAGCCAGCAATGTATAAAATATAGTACCGCCGAAAAGTCCAGCCATATAGCAATGTATAAAATATGGCACCGCCGAAATGTCTAGCCATGTATAATAATGTATATTATTATTACTGTGTATCAATTATAGTACACGTTATAACTTTTATATTTAAAAAAAATCTCGACCGACGTTTTCTATTATTAAAAACAAAAGGCAGTTTTGAGGGTGTAATCATTGCCTGGAACTTAAAACAGTGATAACACTTATTTATAAAATAGAGCTATAGACGGCACCACCGAATGGTCCAGACTAATGCAGAACCCTCTCGCCACCGAACCGTCCACCGCTGAATTATCCAGGGTGTGATGCTGATTCGTCTCGCCACCGAAATGTCCATAATTCATCAAGACAATATAACCAGTTTTGAAGTTCATGACACCGCACAAGCTATCTTAGACTTTCAAGCAGATGTTGATGGCATAATTTATAAGTTCATAGTTTATATTCTGAACTGTATGAATTCAAACAGATTTACAATGAATGATTTTTATTTATTATAAATATAATTTATATTTTGCAGTGTATGAAAGTGTCACAGCACAGATAATGGCTATTCAACAAAGGGCTCCCCTTATTAAGGTAAGATCAGTCTACTATTTGAAGAAGAATATAATTTTACCTCAGTTAGCAACCTTTTTTATGCATAAGTGTGTGCACTTACAAGTTACATGATGCATGCAAGCAGCCGCATTGTTTTTTGCCATTTAATAAAATGATAAAAATTACATGTGACACGTGTTCTGTATTACATTTTGAGTGCTTGTTTTTGCTGTTGCTCCTGATCGTGTGCTATTATCATCATTAGCATCAATATCCACACAGTCAATGGCGTCTTCATCATCACTATCATCACAATTAATAATGAATTATTATCTTTAACTTAATTTTGCAGGGTCGCGTGAAGTCATACATAAAGTTTCTGTCTGAATGGATCAAAGAGAAGAACTTTTACCAAGTTGTCATCGTTGGTAGCACGTTCGCACACGAACGACTTGATTACCAGATGGAAGGGTGAGTTAGTTATAACATAAATAGTATGATAAGTGAGTGATTCTCCACTGTTGGTTACTAAGTGGGGTAGCTCACATTCACGTTCAATAACAATTAAATAAACAATCTTCTTGGTACTTTATATCATTTACTGTATTCAGTATATGTTAAAGAAACACTGTTAGCAGAAAGAGGTTTTTTATTTGGGTATATGTATTTATAAATAAATAGAAATGCAAGTAAATTGAGTCAAAATGGCGGTAAAAATACGGAACGGCAACACCACCTCACTAAAACCTTGAACTGTTGCAAGAAACAGGCATGTTGATTTAATATTTTGCTTTAAAAACAAACATAAATGCTTTATTTTATTGTCCAATGTGATCTGCCAAGTGTAAATAACACTGCAATTTGTAAAAAAACGAACGTAAAGGTACCATAACGTGCGTGACAAGCGGTGTCACAACTGACGTAAAACTTTTTCCTAGTGTGTGCCTTCGAGCAGACGAAAAAAATAAAATGTTAACAGTACAGACAAAGCAATTTGTATCAACAAGTAAATTGGTGCAAAATTTTTATATTTATCACCTCTCAATAATTTTGTGGGACTGGTTTATATGTTGGGGTCACGATGATGCGCTACGTTATGTGGAAAATTCAAATCCAAAAATAAAATAAAAACAAACACTTTATCGATTGATTGCGACTGTTTCTGGTTCCGGTTTTATTAACTACACGAGATTTAGTGACGTTTTATGTTGAATAATAAGCAGTCTTTGACGTAGAACACAAAACTTGTGGAAGTGTCACACTTTTTGCCAGTATTCAAACCGGATGCGCACGATACGACACGTGTTTTAAATATAGTGTTTGTAATCATTTGAGAGGTTTCCGATTGATTATGGGGAGCACAAATACAATTTATAACTTTATCATTAACTATAGATATCTTATCTTTGGGTGTGATTAAATTTAGTGTAAAATTCAGATTTTAATTTTATTCTTGGAATGTGTTGAAAAGCTTACACTTTACAACCAATTTCACGTGGCGTCACATGATGCGCTAGAGATCCCTCCTGTCGAATTAAGACTCCACTATCTTATTAAAAATAATTTTCTTGTGAGTTTCACGCTAAATTGAAGCCAAAATATTGTTTCTCTCCATTAAATGGTTTTAAAAACATGAAAGGTAGTTTGTCTCTTTTGCGTTAGTTGAGATTTTGGGGTCACATGTAATGTTGTTATGCTGAAACTAAAAATAACTATGCACACACCCCTTTAGGTACAATCTGTCCCAAACATTATAACAGTGTCTTTAGTTGTATAATAACCATTCTTAGGCATTACTTTACGTCTAGGTCCAGAATTGCCTGTTTAAGATAAAATAACCTGTCTGGCGTAACAGCATTACGGTGTCACATGATGCGCTCGAGATCCCTTCTGTTGAATTAAGACTCCACTGATTTATTAAAAATAATTTTCTTGTGAGTTTCACGCTAAATTGAAACCAAAATATTGTTTCTCTCCATTAAATGTTTTAAAAACATGAAAGGTAGTTTGTCTCTTTTGTGTTAGTTGAGATTTTGGGGTCACATGTAATGTTGTTACGCTGAAACTAAAAATAACTATGCACACACCCCTTTAGGTACAATCTGTCCCAAACATTATAACAGTGTCCTTAGTTGTATAATAACCATTCTTAGGCATTACTTTACGTCTAGGTCCAGAATTGCCTGTTTAAGATAAAATAACCTGTCTGGCGTAACAGCATTACGGTGTCACATGATGCGCTCGAGATCCCTTCTGTTGAATTAAGACTCCACTGATTTATTAAAAATAATTTTCTTGTGAGTTTCACGCTAAATTGAAACCAAAATATTGTTTCTCTCCATTAAATGTTTTAAAAACATGAAAGGTAGTTTGTCTCTTTTGTGTTAGTTGAGATTTTGGGGTCACATGTAATGTTGTTACGCTGAAACTAAAAATAACTATGCACACACCCCTTTAGGTACAATCTGTCCCAAACATTATAACAGTGTCCTTAGTTGTATAATAACCATTCTTAGGCATTACTTTACTTCTAGGTCCAGAATTGCCTGTTTAATATAAAATATCCTGTCTGGCGTAACAGCATTACAGTGTCACAACTTTTTGCTCTGATTGTGCAAGACTGATTAAAATTGTTACATTCTATTGTCTATCACATGATTCATGCTTCCTAAGACCTTTCACCACAGACATGTTAGATTCATGTGGTCATTCAAAATAGTGATGTAATAGCACTCTGGTGTCACACTGTCATGCAGTCACACATTCACAGCAATGATACTTTGGTCTTGATTTTCTTTTAAAGTACGCTTGCCACTGGTATTTTAAATACATTTCCATACACTACAGTATTCCAGCTTCTAACAAGCACATTAAAACAAGTTTTCGTGGATTTTGAAAATTTATACCATTTTCCTGGTTTTAGTCACCAACAGTGGAGAATCACTCAAGTGAATTCTGGATCTTCTTCTTCTTCTTCTTGGTAATGTGAGAAATCTGTTTCCAAATAAAAGTAACATGTTTTGGGGGCATTAAAGCTCTTGAAAGAGCATTGTCGGGAGTTTTTATATAATTTTAACAAAAAAAAGTGTGTGTGTGCTTGGAGGAGAGAGGGAGGATGAGGGGAGGGTGGAAAGAATTTTAATCAATAACAATACATATATCTTAATATACTATTATATACTATTAATACATAATTAATTAAAATTATATTACCTTAATTATAAACTAATTAATCATTTTACTTTTCACTCTAAGTCAACTACTGCTTTTCTAAAATATTTAATCTGTAATTTCTTAATTCTAACATATGTGGTCTTTTACTTTATCATATACTAACTGAAAACTAACTAACTAAAAAAAAGTAATCAAAATAAATTATTGATTAAAATTATTATAAAAATACATTCATATTAAAAACTAATTTTAAACTTTACTTTTCACTCTAAACTACTTCTGTCCTAAAACAATGTAATCTATAATTTCTTATTTTTAACACGTAAATGGAATCGTTTATTTTATCGTATATTATATAATTATAACTACAAAAAATGTGGTCAAAATATAATAAAATAATACTTTTGTACCTACTACTGGCATCCACCTCCCCAAACTCTATGTGCTCTGCCAGCTCTCCTCTATCGTCACCCCACACACTGTCAGTATAACTTTACCATGATATTCTTTCAGCTTTGTATTATTGATTTACTGCGCAAAAATGTTTAACTAGGATTTTGAGACATTTTTCTGAGTCTTAAATTTGAACTGTTTGTTTAAATTACGTTGTGAACCTTAAACAAAAGAATAATAGTGACTCTAAGAAATGCATTGACGTTGTAGGGTCGTGAACTTTATTGGTTATAATAATATTAATAATAATCATACCGGATGCTACCACACATTTTCTACAATGGAATTCAAAGCTCGGCGATCTGAAGAGATTGGTATTACAGAAGGCAGAAGAGAAATCAATTTTTATTTTTCAAATTTTGATGGACTGGATCCAATGCCATTATTAAAGGAAGGGAGGAAACCAGGGTACCCAGAGAAAACCCCTCGATGACCTAAAAGGTCTTGTACCTATGTTACGTAAGTTGATCCCCTTCGGGGTTTGAACCACAGACCTTTGGCCTAGGAAGCCTATGCCCTATCAACTGTGCTACCAGATCACTGCCATGTGTCATGATATTTCATATGATGTCCCAAACAGCCAGTTGGCAAGGCTGTCAAAATACCAATTTCATGCCTTTCCATCTCAACCCACCAAGATTGAAAGATAGGTAAGGTAAGGTGTTCCATAATTTTTCAGTCTTTGGGGAGAAAAGCTTTTGCTACCTCGCTTTTTTCTAGGCCAGCTTAATGAGAGCAGTGCCTATCTCCTTTAGTGCTGCTTTACCTTCCCTGGTTGTAAACAGATCCAGCTACCCTTTCACAGCTTGGTGGACTGGAGTGTGTCATGCGCTTGTTTCACTCTTTTTGTATCCTGTGGCGGTGGCCTTCCAAGCATGATCACCCATCCAAGTACTAGCCCATCGCAACCTTGCTTAACATGAAACTTTGCTAGCGTGTGGCTGTGCCCAAACCAACATAAAAGATTGACAGATAATTTCTGTGTGGTTTTACACACAAACCTTGATGAAATAAGATCAGGGTAATTATCGTTCCTTGGCATGTGACAGGTCACCCTTTCGGATGGTGATAACGGACAAGCTGCGAGAGAGGTCCGGTGACCGGCTGTCCACCAAGCTGAACTGGAAAGAAATGGAGCCCCGACAGAATGTAATCACTGGCGGTGAACATGGTGAAGGTGACAGCCGTGGCAATAGTGTTACTGCCTCCTTGTTCCTGCCTGGCAGCGGAATCGCCAAGCCACTGCTGGAGGCCCTGTAAGTGACTACTAGTAACATGTTGGAAGCGTAACACCTTGACATGGTTTTACCATATATTTTTATTTTATTTTAAGGCGAATCTGAGGTCATTTTTTTGTTTCAAACTTTTACACTAGATAGTATCTATGGTAGAAGAGTTTATTTAATCAACATTATTATGGGTGAAAGCTTTCCAATAAGCATGTAAGCAACATAAAAAAAAGACGTGGGTGTCTTTGATAATGTCACAGTGTCATCTCAAATAGTCGCCCTAGTGACTGCTGTAAAAACTGTCAAATGGCACCCATTTTTTGAAGGTTTCTGGTACCCCAGAATCTGAAATTTGTAAACAGTGTTTGGAACGCTGAAATGAAATCAAATTTTTAAATTAATATACCCGTGTGGTAATAAGCTGTATAATATAAAAGGGTCTACTTTTTTTTTTCCAGTCAAGATTTGCCAGTTCTGCTGTTTGTCTTGTTCTGCTCTGAAGGGGACAATGCCCAGGATGCCATTTGTGTAGCACAGGAACTGAATGGATGGATGAACATGATCGGCAGTAAGGTGCGTCCCGTTTGGGTATTTCCAGATACTACACAGAAGGTCAACAATATATTGGGAAGCAGGGGAGTTGAGTACTGAAAGCATAGGGATGAAACTTTACGCTGGATAAACCGCTGAACAGGAAGTGAAGTAACAGAAGAAGGCATGGTCAAATTTACTTGAACGAACGATTGACACATTTCCTCCCGCAAACAGGGGATCCCAGTGTGAAGGGTACTTTCAATACTACTATCACAAGTAATCTCCATTACAGGAAATAGGCAAGAGGAACGACTATAGACAGATCGCCCCTTATGCTAGAGACAATGTGAAATATTTCTTGGAGTGGGGAAGTGCTTGGAATAAAACGATGGGTGAGCCACGTAATGTGATGATTATGCAGACCTGTGCACTCTTACGATTTTGGCATAATTTTTACGCAAAATTTTTATTTTACGCCAATTACGACTTTGAGCACAATTTTACACCTACCTTTTTTTTTTCTTTTTTTTTTTTGTCTTGTAATTTTGACTTTGGCAGTTTTGCGCTGTAAGCATTTCTATGGAATATGCGCCTTATAAATTGCCATCATCATCATCATCATCATCATCACCAAAAATTCAGACTTTCTAAAATTAATTACACCTCTACTAGTGTACTTTCACTTTTGTTAATCCTTGTTTTGAGACATGTCATTGTGAGTACTCTCCCCTTGCATGAATCTCCATGGCTTTGATTTAGTTAACGAGATTTTACTCCATTTTGGCGCAATTTTACCAAAGTGTTACCAAAGAGAGTAAGAGACTTACTCAAAATGTCTAAACGAAAGTGTACTGATGAACAAGAGGAGGGACCTAGCTCCAAAAAAGTTAATAAACCTGTGCAGCAAGTTTTTTTGTCCAAGTACAAGAATACAAATTTGAAGGAATAGACAATACAAATATCCCAACTGAACTAGCAGACTCCTTTTTTAGGACTCAGTGACAGAGAATAGCTGAACCAGTAACAGACTGAATAAAGCAACTGAATTGAGTGAATAAGACACAACTGAACAAGAATAACTTGTAAATTGGCCTCAGACACTGACTGTGAATGAGATTATTTGGAATTGGTGGATATATAATCCACAGGCAGATTTCTGGAAACTGAAGACTGAAGTGCTGTGTGATATGTTGTGAAGTGATCCACTTGCTTTTGGTTTGTATGATTCATTAATTGACATCGTGCTTTGAATCATATTTGAGTGTAAAGTTAAAAAGGCGTGACAAAATATTTATGTTGGTGAATTACACCAAAGTTTTGTAAATTACACTTTTTGACCTGGGAAATACACCAGCTCATTTTTCAGGGTGCACAGGTCTGATTATGGACCCTGATGGCGAAGTATGTGGAAATGATGCCCATAGTTTGGATAATGAGTCAGAAAATGAGCTTGGAAGTAGTAATAGTAGTGAGGAGTGTAAGGACCTTTCTCTGGCATTTTCTTATCCCATCCCCAGCACTTTGCATCAACCAGGTTTTCGGTGGAAAGGGGGATGGAATAAATAGAATTACAACTCGATACAATATTTTCCCAAACATATATTTATCTGTAAACAATCATTAAGAAACAAACATCAGCTTTTTCACTACATTTACCAAATGAACAGAATGAAAATCAAGCTAGGAATTATTTTTTAATGATTTTTTTTTAAACTAACTCAAGTCTTTTTTTCTTGGTTTTTACAAAATTGTCTTGTGCAATAGAAAGCACAATTGTGTGGCTTTTTAATAAGAAATGAGTAAAGCGGGCACCTTTGGAACCTTTTGACTTATTTTGAATGGTAAATGAAGGATATATGATAAAAATGTTTTGGTGTCTGTTTCAGGAGGAATCCAGAGTTATTTCATCCAACTCATCAGAAGTTGCTCGTGGCATCGTTGACTGGAAGATTCCCACCTCTTGGAGACATTTTTATGGCACAAAATTTGATCAGACGTTGTTTCACTGATTTGCGTGGATTATTTATAAGAACCTGCTCCCTGAGTCTTCAAGAGATGAAACATAAAATGCACCATGCAACTAGAAAGCAAGATTGATTTTAATGTGTGTGTGTGAGTGAAATAATAAAAGAATAGAGAGTGAAATAGTGTATGATAGAGAGATAAGATAATTCTTTATTTATTTATATATTTTACGAATATGCATTGGTCTGTTTTTTTTACAGCTAGCCCTTGCCCTAAAGGGGGACAAGTCTATTGAAACTACAAAACAACATTAAGAACCATTACATGTTTACAGATAAACAGGAGGAAGAATAATGTATGTACATGACATGCTTTGCAAGGAATAGGGGGTACAGTTGCACATCAATTTTCTATTTATATTTAACATTTATAACATTTTAAAGATCAAAGAGAAAGAGAGTTAAAGAAAGAAAATTTGTGTGGGTAAGAGAATGTGCATGTATAAGTGAGTGTATGTGAGAGAGTAAAAGAAATGAGAGAGAGAATGGGTGATATGTCAGTGGGTAGTGTAGATATATATAGAGAAAGAGCACATGTGTGAAAGAAAAAAAGTTTGTTTAGGTGAGAAAGAGAATGTGCAGTATTGGTGAACAAGATCATGGAGTGTGTGTACACGTATCATGTTGTTTCTACATGTGTGTGTGTGTACGAATGTCGCATTGTTTCTATGAGTGTGTATGTGAGCGCACGTTGATCCAAACGGTTAACGCTGTGTTTGACAGTCGGTGTTTATCCCACACAAGAACAAAGAGTGAATTCTGAAATGGATAATGTCAGCACAGTACAAAAGTACACTTGCCAATATTTTTGTTTGACTCGCATCTGGGGGCTGTTTTAAAGGAAATGTTCACAATGGTTGGTTTTTTATTTTGCACAGATCTCACTGGCAGAGTGGTATTTTACATTGTTGTTGTCGTTGCTGTGTTGTTTTTGGGTGTAGAGAGAGACAGTGAGAGAGCGAGAGAGAAAGAGAGTGTTCTTTGAGTTGTTGGAAGCAAGCGTGGGGAACAAGAAATTTTTTTATTCCATACTGTTTTAGCGTACTTGTCTTGTTGGTTTGTTTGTTTTTACTGGCTCAGTCAGTCGGAGTGTCAGGTTTAAGTTCTGTCTGCGTATTTTTATTGTATATACTTTGTACTGTATTTTATTATATTAATTAAGCCATGTTTGTTTGTGTGCTAATTTTTCTTACCTCTTGTAGAACTTTGTGCTTTTGTTTAATTGTACTGCACATGTGTACATGTATGCTTTTCTCTTACTGTTGTGACTGCTTACATTGATTTTGTGCATTTATGTGTGTGTGCATGTGTTTAAAAATGTAGTTTAGTACCTATACTTTATTGCTCCTTTTTTTTTTGTATTGTACAGTTTCTTATTCTGCCAGTGCTTGTCTATGTGTAAGAGTACCGAATTGCGCTTTAATAACAAAATTATTATTATTATTATTATTATTATTATTATTATTATTATATGTTACATTGACATCAGAATTCAATTTACAATAAAAATCCATTTGTTTTCCATGATAGTGTGTGTGTGAGAGAATGTGTCTGTGTGTGCATGTGTTTGTGATGTATTTTATGATGATGATGTTGGTAGCTGTTTTAATTGTTTAAATATGTAGATGTTGGTATTGTGAATACATATCTCAAGAGAATGAGTGTTGGGGAAAAAAACCAAACATTATCTTGAGAGAATTGGAGAATAAAAAAAATTGTATGTGAAGCACAGTTTGAAAATGTCTTGCATTAAATATTTGCTAAAATACACTAATTGGAACCCTTTTTTATTGGTGAGGTCCTTGGACAGTGGTTTTTAATGATATTACCTCCCTTGTTCAAGCCTTGTCAGAAGTAAAGGCGAATACGACACACACAAAGGTGGGTTTGTAATAGGTAAATTATTATTATTATTAACGAGGATTTTTTTTTTAGTGCACATATCTTGCCGTACTTGACAAGACTCAAGGCGCTGGCCGATACAGGATCTAACGCAAGCCGCCCGAGGCGCCAACTTGCAATCTTTGGGTGCATTGTAATAACGCTCCAGACAACTGAGCACAATCCTGGGCAGCCAGGGATAAGGGAGAAGGACCTAGGTGCATGCTGGGTGTGTTCTTGTCACCGGCACTCACCCGTCTAGGACATGAGCGTCAGGATCTTTAAAGTCCGTTATGATGGAATGTATGCGACACAGACAAGCCATGCCCTTAGGATACAACCTTTGTATCTTTCTTTGCCTGTATGTGTGAGCCTGTGATCTGTGTTTCAGTATATGCATGATTGCGATAAAGTACCTTTACCCTTCTGCTGTTTATACATGTGTTTTCTTTTTTTTTTATTTGCACACTGGTCTCTCTACTCCATCATTTTAGACAAATTTCTTTCTGTTCAAATAAAAAAGTACAAGACAAAACAATACTTGTAGTTTAACTTGCTGCAGTGCCAAAATGACATTAATTTCAAGCTAAATTGTTTTATGATGCTCAACAAAGTCCTAAATTGAGTAAATTGGCTTTTGTAATTTTAGTCACAACAGCAAAACATGTTTTTGTCATCACAAACCATAAACACCCACACACACATACAGAGTCACAGACTATAGTCTGTGGTCACAGTCACACACGTTTGCTATAATAATTAGGATTTCTTCTGGTAATATAGTGTGTGTACTTCTTTGTTGTGGGTAGTCAATTACTGGGGAGATGAAGTTAGGTGAATTTACAAGAAGGGGCTGTGTGAGTGGAGGGGGCTCAGTCAGTAATCGGTTCTGTCAATTGTAATACCATAAGCATCTGGGTAATACAAGCGAGATTTTTGTAGGGTGCTGGGTTTTGGATTGTTTATAAATTAACAGGATTTCTATTATTGTTTCATGTTTGCAGCCATACTCTTTTTTTTTTTTTAAATCCGTGTACAATGCCAATGGGTTTTAAAAAAAACCAGAAGCTTGTTTCGGGGGAAAAAAAACAACAACAGTGGAATAAATAAATTGCACAAGATAAAATAGAGTGTAGATAATTGTTCATTTTATAATTTATTTTGGAAGGGCGGATCAAACACAATTAAACCTTTCAATTTTCGCACCTGTTTATTTTTCACCAATGGGAAAGCGCGCACTGCATTTAAAATCGTCTACGCATTTCCGGGCTGTGCCATGAGTGGTAAGAGGACGTTAAGTTGGGCAGTTTATGTAGGTCTTAAGAAAATTAACGTTCACTTGCTAACGAAAAGTAGTCACATTTAATTTAGGTCACAAGATATTACTTTTGGTGGAAATTTGTCTAATAAAGAATAATATAGATATAAATTATTGGATCATAACGACTAAGACGTTTAATGGAATAGCCTACGCTCATGCGCAACTCCGTTCATTCTCGCATTTTAACGTTTTGGAACGCCATTATCGCTTCTCGAGATAGGACGTGATTTCAAAGGAAAATAGAAGCACACGAGCACCAAGGAAGCCGCCGAGTATTCTCAGGGTAAGTACTAGTATGTAAGCAATGCTTCTGCAGCAAAATGTATGTGAAAATCTCTTTATGGCTCTCTACAAAGACGATCACATTTTGATCATTGTCCGCAGCCGTTTATGGCGAATCGGAAGGTGCGTAACACGCCTCAGGAAACTCCAGGCGTGGAAAGATCGTCTGCTACAGTGCTAAGAGTAACTGTGCACACAAGTTATTTATTTTCACATAGAGCTTGGACCAATAATTATTATTTCATGAATGAAAAGCTTCAATCAAAGAAGCCACCACCTTGATTTCAGACTTTTGCACACGCACCCATGGCACGTCCACATGGGTAGCGGTCTATTTGTTCACTCCTATTTTGATACATATCATTGTATGTCCCATGTGCCCTCCTATGTGTTCATTTGTATACATGTTCACCCAAATTGTTTTATTGCATGATTGGTCAATCAATGGATCCCGACAGGAAGTTCTCTCCAGGATCGCACAAACAACTGCTGCCCTGGCGAGGTTGAAGCCAATTTGGAAAGACGGGACCATCAGTCTACATTCCAAGATAAGACTGCTGCGCTCCCTTGTCATCTCCATCTTCCTATACGCTTGCGAAACATGGACCCTCACTGCAGATCTACAACGAAGAATACAAAGCATGAAGATGAGGTGCTACAGAAGACTTCTGTACCCTATACCCAGCACATCACCAACGACGAAGTCCGACAGACCATCACACAAGCCATTGGACAACATGATGATCTGCTCACAGTGGTGAAGAAACGGAAACTCAGATGGTATGGCCACGTCACAGATCATCAGGTCTTGCAAAGACCATCCTGCAAGGCAAGGAGGTAGAAGAAGATGGAGACTGAAAAAGAGGTGGGAGGACAACATTCAAGAATGGACTGGTTTGACACTGAGCGAAACAATCAGGGTTTCTGAGGACAGGGAAAGATGGAGTATGCTGGTTAAACGATCATCTGTGGTGTCCCTATGACCTTCGAGTTACGGGAAAGGATAGGATAGGTCAATCAAGGAAAGTTATAATATTTACCCCATCCTGTGTTTATTTTTGGACGCTTGGGCATTTAATATTTGCACTTACAGGATGACAACTGAAGGAGACGTGGAAGAGCTGCAAGCACATTTGCAGCAAGGAACAGTGATTGCAATTCAGGCACTACCAGCTGACGTGGCTCAGTCGCAAATCCATGTCGATGGTACAACGGCCATTATTCAGGGTAAGAGCTCAAAGTCTGTGAACATCTCTTATGTGGTAACCCTCAAGCAGTCTGCAAGCTCTGTAAGTTTTTGCATAAAGTACAGATTAGCTACAGACTCCCTCAACAACCTAACATATAGGAGCGAGAATGATCGACTCCTTGATCATTGGTCCACAACACTATAAAAAGAGAGAGAGTGTGTGTGCAGATCAGTTGATTATGTCCTTATCATGTGCAGTGTTTGAATTTACCGTTATATTATTAATTATTTTTATTATAATACATTTATTATTATTGTTGTTATTAATTTCTTCTTCTTTTTATTAATTTTTTTAATTATTGTTATTATTTTTGTACAGTGGAACCTCCGGTATACGACCGTCCAAAATCTGAGAAAAAACGGTCTTATAATAGAGGTGGTCTTATACCGGAAACAAGGGGGTGGGGAGGAGGGGGGGTCAGGCTCGGAGGGGTATGTAGTCATAATTTTCACACTCACCAGCATGTATTCTCTGACAAAGGAAACTGTAAAACATGTTTCATTTTTAGCTTTGTCTTTTATTCACAACTTCAAAAATAGAAAACAGTCGAACCACTGCCAGACGCGTTCATCCAAGTCTGTCAGTGCAGAAGCCCTCAGTTTCGATGTTTCCCTTTTCGCCACTTTCTCCACTCTCCCATCGTAGTTTGACAGATTCATTATCCTTTATGATGAGCTGAATTTGGGTCTTCCCAACGTCTACACTTCTTGCAATAGACAAACAACTCTCCCCATTTTCACTTCTTTCAATTACTTTCATTCTCTCTGCCAAACTCAAAACGTTCCTCTTGCTCGACGCCATTTTGACAAGCCAGTGTAGGCGAGTAATGTCCTTTATTTGCGAACCGGAAATAGCAGACAACAGCAGGCGTACACTAACATGAGAGAAAAAACGAAAGGAACAGACAACAAATTAACTGATATCTCTTTTAAATTGCCCTAAGACGGTCGTATAAAGGGCTTAACACACGGTCGCTGGTCGCATAAACGAGGTTGTCGCATACCAGAGGTCATTTATTATTGGAAGTGAATCCGTCAGAAGTTTTCAGGTCACATAACGGAGGGAGTCGTATACCAGAGAGACGGATACCGGAGGTTCCACTGTAGTAGTATTTTTATTTAATAGTGGTAGTATTAAAGAATCAATTAGTATAACCTTTCATTCTTCTCTTTTAGATTGTTGTGATGAGCCTCCAGCAAAGCGTGCAAGATCCGACAGTGATAGTGAGGTCAACATGGACCAGTCCGTCAAGGTAATAATAATAATAATAAATAATACAGGATGCTATATACGCGCCTTTCCCCAAATCAATCGGGCTCAAAGCGCGGCGATCTATACCAACATACACGCTCACCTGTCTCTTCCACCCTCACACACACACACCAAATACACATCCATCACTCAAACAGGTGGTGTAAAGGCAGGGAGATCGCTATTAGAAGACGGAAAGAAAATCGAATTTTTATTTTTGAAAATTTTATATTGACTGCGTCCTGTACCATTATTGAAGGGAGGGAGGAAACCGGAGTGCCCAGAGAAAACCCTCGATGACCTCAATAGTCTCGTACCTAAGTCACATACGTTCGCCCCTTGCGGGAATCGAACCCGCGACCTTCGGCATAGGAAACCGGCGACTTATCCACTGTGCCACGAGGCCACAATACTGCGGACATTGAGTAGTAGTACTAGTGGTATTGGTGATAGTAGTAATAGTAGTGGTAGTAGCAGTAGTGATAGTAGTGGTAGTAGCAGTAGTGATTGTAGTCATAGAAAGCTTTCACTTTGTTTGGTGAAATATGCAAAAATGAAGTCCTAAACGTACAGTAGTATCAAAAAACGCAACTTCTTCTTTTTCCACTATACCACTGACACCACCCTCCTTAATAATTGTAATTGGATCAACATTTTTATTATTCACTATTCCTGAGAATTTCAGGAACCATGAAGCTCTAATGTTGAGTTTCAAATAAAGCGGGCCAAATGTTTTTTTTTCATTTTTAGTGACAATGAGTTGACCAGGGAAACTGCATTAGTGTCAAATAGATAATTAATAATTTATTTTATATGGCACAGAATCAGACAAAATGGTCTGCTCAAAACGTTAAAGCGCTTTTTTCATGCATTCAACCTCATATACTGAACAAAAGAGCAAAAGACACCCACCATCTCCCCCACAAATGTACAAAACAAATAAGCACACACCCCCTTCCCCCCCCCCCCCCCCCCTCCCAATCAAACGAACAAAATTGTATTTATATAATTATATATATATGATATATCGCAAGCGTTTAGGAAGATGGAGATGACAAGGGAGCGCAGCAGCCTTACCTGGGAATGTAGACTGATGGTCTTCTCTTTCAACCCTGTCAGGGCAGCAGTTGTTTGTGCGATCCTGGAGAAGACTTCCTGTTGGGACCCATTGTCTGATACAATGGCTCCTAAATATTTGAAGCTATGCACTGTGTTGAGGGATTGGCCTTGGACTTTTATGTCTGTGTTGATGTCATTGGTGTTGTTGGTCATCATTTTGGTCTTCTCTGCACTTATTTCCATTTCATAGGCTCTGGAGGTGGTGTCAGGCCTTGCAAAGACCATCCTGCAAGGCACAATGCAAGGAGGTAGAAGAAGAGGGAGACCGAAAAAGAGGTGGGAGGACAACATTCGAGAATGGACTGGTTTGACACTGAGCAAAGCCATCAGGGTTGCTGAGGCCAGAGAAAGATGGAATATGCTAGTTAAACGATTATCTGTGGTGCCCCAACAACCTCAGAGTTACGGGATAGGATATATATAGAGAGAGGGAAATAAAAAATCATGGGCCAAAATGGGTTCATTTAAAGATTAGGTAATAGTTAATTAGAAAAAAAAATCACAAAAGATTTTACAAACTATTTACTTGTCAATTTCAAACTCATGATGATGATTGTTACTTTTTTTGCAGCAAATATTGTTCAACATCAACAAGGCGGTGTGCCTGAGGCTTGAAGCCATAGAGTCCAAGCTGGAGGCCGCTATGCAGAGACTGCGTGGCGTGGAACAGACGGTCGACTCTCTGCTCTCTGTGTCTCGCCAGAACTCGTCTATCATGTCCAGCAATGCTTCTCGAAGAGGGTGAGCGCCCACACTCATTGGCACGTGCATGCACCCAATCCCTAATGTAGCTGGGGTGTAGGCTGTAAACAAGGGACTTAACTGCAGCAATGTTGACCAATATTGAAGGACAAATGGATGGGGAGATAATCCTGTCTAAAGTTTAGGCAAACAGGGTAGTCAACCATTGTTACTTACTGTGGCAGTGTGTGAAAAAAAATCCTGAGGGCCTCCTAGACCTGAAAACCAAAGTTTGAACTGGTTTATATTGTGCAGGGCTTAAAATCCTCCTCGGATCCGAGGTTTTCCTCGTGAAAGTGATCTTCTTCCTCGGAAAAAGAATAAATTTACTCGGAAAAAATATACCCTTCTCAATAAAAATTGAGAAGCATAAGGTGCGCATTATTCGCAAATGGTTATGATTCTCAAATGGCTCAAGTCATCAGTTGGTTATTTTGTTTGGTTTGCTAGCTACATTCTTTGCTACTAGTCAAATTGGCGGCGGCAACGATTGTGAACCGCGGAGATTCTTTTGATGACAGATGGAACCGAATGGCTTTTGAAAAAAGTTAAAATTATGTGAAGACTTGAACTGAAATGCTTTGGACCTTATTGATTTAAGATCAAGATATAGAGGGCTAAACAGTAACTTCACAAACTGTCTTGTTAAGTCAGTACCGAGTAGGCATATTTCCTTAGTTACCATGGAAAAAGAACAACTCCAATCAATCCTCCCATCAGTGACAAAAATGACTTTTATGATTCAAGAGAGAGTGAAGATGAAGAAACTGGCGTTATTTTGCCAAGACTTATGATTGTGTGATGCTATTAAAATTTGATGCACTCATTGACTCAGAACGTTAGTAATGTTAAAGAAAGTGATGTTTTGGCTGAAGGGTGTGTGACTGGTGGTGACATAACTTGCAAAAGTGACATGGACTGGCTAGTTCGTCTGAGCTTACTGGGAGTAACTTAGCTTACTGGGAGTAACTTAGCTTACTGGGAGTAATTTCAACTTCCAGTTCCAGGTAGGATACACATTTCATAATACAGAGCATGGAATTCTCCGCGTTTCCGCGATTTTCCGCGGTACAGGGCCTTGCTTTTCGCGGAAATCTTTTAAGTTTCCGCGGAAAAAAAAATCTGTATGGAGGTGTGACAGTTAACCGATTTTTTTCTTGTTCTGATCCAGTGAATCTCTAAACGGGTTGCCGATCTCAAAAAGCGCGATTCACACTGGTGTAGCTGGGTAGCTTTAGTTGTCAAAGATGGCGGAGAGGCGAATTGTGAATCGGGGTGATGTTTTCGTGGATGACACTGCTAGAAATGGGTGGAGGTGGGCTTGGTTAGAAGTAAAAGTCGGAGAAGAACTGCTTTCATTTCACATTAGAAAGCTACAGCAATGCAGCCTGGAGAGTGAATCAGGAGAGAAAGGAGAAAAACCGGGAGACAAAGAGCAAGAAAGCAGAAGAACTCAACGTTACACTTAAAAAAAACTACCATCCAAAAGAAAGGCAACAGAAACTATTGAGTCTGCAAATGAGAGAGCAAGCCAAAAGCATCAGAAATCTCTTGCAGTGTCATCTTCCTGCTTTGCCCCTGTAGAATCAACAAATCTAGAGCTTGAACCATCAACCAGCCAGATCCAATCATCTTTCGTGGAAACAGATTGTGCTCATGCTGCCAGCCAGTCACCAGTCCCCACAAAAAAGAAGCAGAGTTCATTGCTCAATTTTGAAATGAACTGGAATTCACACACATAAACTGTGTATACAGATATATTGTTAAAATGCTCTTTATTTTATTTACGAATAAATTCATTAAAACGTATTTCCAGGCAAGTGTAATCAAATTATTTTAAACTCTATACAACCTTTTTTATAATTCGGTGACCAGAGAAAGAAAAATCCTTGTTTTCACCTGCATGATCAGATCGTATTGAAGAAAACGTTAATAAATTTAAAAAAAAAAAATTTTTAAGGAAAAAAAGGGCAACGTTTTTATGGGGTTAAATTGCTAAGTTTTTCTCTAAAATGCACCAGATTGCACAGAATTTAATATATATTTTAAAAATTTTCCGGGGGGGCATGCCCCCGGACCCCCCTAGAGGGGATGGTATTTCCTCTTTTTTTAAAAGGGGTAATTCCATGCTCTGATAATAACTGTCAAATGCATTTATAATTGACACAATCTCCTGATTTCTGTTCAATGTTTGTGTACACCTGAACAAACGCAAAAACAACTGTTTTGGGTTTAATTTAATTTAAATTTATTGTTTATAATAATTTTTTTAACCAAATAATTTATGTTGATAAATCTCTTTGGACTTGTTGGAAGCAGTCAACAACACACACTGATTAATTGTGCTAAATTTGAGTGTTTTACTCCTAGTAGTTTCTTAAATCTAGCAAAAAGAACAAAACAAGTAAATTACATTAATTTGTTCCCTGGCGTATAACTTACAAGGTGCATTTATACTCATCAGTAAAGGGGTAAACACTTCTGCCCATCACAAAAAAAGTGCACAGATTTTGAGCTAGATTCTGAATAAAAATTATTGAGGAGCATGTCCCCAGACTACTTTAGACAGGGCCAGACCCAAGGGGTGGTCCTGCTGCCCAAAAACCCCCGCTTCCCCCTGACTGACTATATACCTCTTCCAAGGGTAACCAAAATAAATATCAAAGAAATCAAAAGTTTGTCAGTTAATTTAATTATTATAACAATTTTATTTTTCAGAATACTTCCAGAATGCACCAGATTGCACATATTTTAATCTAGATTTTAAAAATTTTCCAGGAGGGGGGGGGGGGGGAGGGCATGCCCCTGGACCCCCCCTAGGAAGTTCGGGTGCTTCGCACCTTCATCTGATGTACCCCTACATAGTTGGGAAAACGCGCTGATTTTCCGCTTTTTTCTCGAAGGACCATTTTAAGCCTTGATTGTGACACCTGATTCACATTTGCTTGGTTATGTGGTTATGTATCAAGACGACCTGTGGCATAGTTATGGTGTACTTCCTGATTGTTCAGAGATAGGATATGGGGAACAAGAGAGAAGGGCATGGGGTGGGCAAATCACTTTGATCTGTCCCATGTTTTGTGTGTGTGTGTCTAGTCATGATAAAAGAAGTGTACATTACAGTTTCAGTCAACATTTCTGGGAAAAGACTTGAATCTTGAGTTGTTGTTTGTGTGTGTGTGTGTGTAGGCTATTTGTTTCACTTCTTGGTGCTACTCTAATAACATTAGTTTATTTTCACATCATAATGAAATTGTTTTTGAAAGAAATATATATTTCAGGTAAAATTGCATAAGAAAAACATAATTCTGAGAGATGTAAAAAAAAATTTAAAATTTGTGTGTGTTTTTTTTCACTTTTTTGTGCAATTGTAGAATCGGAATCGAAAAACTTTTTTCTTGACAACAAAGTTCATAGGTAAAATCATACCTGAATTTGCCATCAGGGAAAACGTTAAGGGGTTACAAATAATTAAAATCTATGCTTCAATTTTAATTCCCTGATTCACTGATTTTAGCAGCTTTTAGTTTATTCTAAACGAAGTTTTTTACTATGACTGATAGCAACAACAAATCTGAGCAAAACGTGTATCCCGAGTGAAGCCAATTTGGAAAGACAGGACCATCAGTCTACATTCCAAAGTAAGACTGCTGCGCTCCCTTGTCATCTCCATCTTCCTATATGCTTGCGAAACATGGACCCTCACTGCAGATATACAACGAAGAATACAAAGCATGGAGATGAGGTGCTACAGAAGACTTCTGGGCATTTCCTATATCAAGCACATCACCAACGACGAAGTCCGAAAGAACATCACACAAGCCATTGGACAACATGATGATCTGCTCACAGTTGTGAAGAAACTGAAACTTCGATGGTATGGCCACGTCACCAGATCATCAGGTCTTGCAAAGACCATCCTGCAAGGCACAGTGCAAGGAGGTAGAAGAAGAGGGAGACCAAAAAGAGGTGGGAGGACAACATTCAAGAATGGACTGGTTTGACACTGAGCAAAACCATCAGGGTTGCTGAGGACAGGGAAAGATGGAGTATGCTGGTTAAACGATCATCCGTGGTGCCCCTACGACCTCCGGGTTGCGGGACAGGATAGGATAGGATTAGTTAATCCCAGTCGTAATAACATTGCATTTTGAAACAAACTATATATTTTAGTTGGGAAGAATCATGTTGAGAATTGTGTGTGTGTTGTTTCGTGCTTGTGGTTGTTGTGTCTTTATAATGTTGTTTGTTTTGGTTTTATTCCTTTTCTTAGTGCCGTTATAGTGGGTTTGCCGCAGAACGGCACGAAGATGGAGCCGGGAGACCCAGGTGAGTCTAATGATGGTGAGTCTGGCGATTTTTTTTATATTATTTAATTTCTTGTATTTGTTAAACCATTTCAGTCCTGATTTCTTGCAGGTGTTACTTCCCCTTCATTCTGACGCTACACATATCCTATTTTTTCCCTTCCTTGCTGAGTTTGTGTGTGGAACAAACGCTACACTAGGGATACACCTTTTGCTCACATTTGTTGTTGCTATCAGTCATAGTAAACCTTAGAAGTGATTTATCCTTGTGTTCATAAATGCATGCAACATTTTTCTCTAGAAGTTTGGACAAGAGCGTTTTTTTGTGAATTGTCCTAAAATTCATCTTTTAAAAAATTGATAAACGCCGAAGATCATTCCTCTTCCATTTTCAGACAGATCGTGAGCACTTTTTCTGTAAATTCCACCGTTTTACTCTTAGATGTTTAGACATTTTACTCATAGCTATTATGTTAACCCTTATAAAACAATGAAGGCGATGCGAGAAATTCCTAACTGTGAGAGAGTACTGTTTGAAACTGAACTGCCCAGTTTACCAGCCTGCCAGAAATAAGGAAAGGGGGATCGGGGAGGGGGTGGATAGCTGAACTGTAAAACAGGCAGCGGGGATGAAAGGGGGTGTCTGCCAAACGGTTTACTGTTCAGCAGGAACGAAAGAGTTCAAGAAATATCTCTTGTGTAATTGAATAAGTATCATTCTTCTTCTTGGGGCTGCCTCGGTCAGTGGTTGTTTTGGTCGATGCTGTAGACAACATCGAGTAAGTATGGTTGGATTTCAGTGATGTACATTTTTCAATCTCCTCATTTTGTAGTGCCTTGGATGGCGCAGTAGGCATAGTGGTTTGAGCGCAAAATAAGAAATGGTTTACGTTAAGCAATGGCAAGTGTGGTTAGTACTCGTCGGAAAAAAGATTGAAACAAGCATGCAACATATCCCAGTCCACCCAGCTGTGCAGGGGAACCTTGATCAGCTCCTAACCAGGGCAAGATAAAGCAGGTAGGGAGAGAAAATGGGCACTAGCCTCATCAAGCTGGCCTAGAGACAAGGTAGGTCCCAAATGCCTCTCTCCCTAACGTAAAAAGATTACGGGAACATCTTTACATTTTTGCCAGTTTGTAGCTGCTGCAAGTTTTGTTGATAGCAGTGTTGAGAGACAGCTATTCTTAACTGGCTCATGGTGTTTGGCTTATAACAGTGCTAATGGCTTTTAATAGCTATATCATTGAAAGAATTTACAAAGAAAATACTCAAGTACAGCTAAACATTTGCAGAGGTGCCTACCGTACGCGTTGGCGCGTATTTTTACGAATTTTCAACATAAAATATGACAATACGAGCAATTCCTTGAAAATACGCATTTTCGTGGTGTAAAAAAAAAAAAAAAAAAAAAATTTCACACTGATTTTATATATATGTTTTGATCTGCTATTTCATTTACTTGCTGACCCTAGAGCGCATGCGCAAAAATGAAATCTCGTGCGTGAAAGGTAGTGCAAGACTTTGTATCCGCCATTGTGCTAAACATGGTGTCGCAAAAGCGTTTACACGAGAGTGACGATGAGAGCGAGTCTGAAGAAAAGCGGGATAAGGTTGCAAGTAAGCAAAAAGCGCGACAACATTTCTTACGCGAATACCGTGAACGTTTTTGAGGAATAATCGAATCTTCAAAAGGAGTTCATTGTGCTCACTGCAACAAAGAGTTCAGCATTGCTCTGCATACGACATTCAGCGACACTTAGATTAGGTATTACGGACAAACATTTTATTTTGGTTCAGGATGTTTTATTTTGTTTTTATTATATAGTACAAACCTTTAGAAGATTAAAAAAATTTAAATTGTTAAAATAGGTCAATATTAAGGCACTCATACAACTGTTCAAAGTAGGTAACCCTCACATAAAATAAAACGCGTTTTTCCCAAAAGTGGCTCAGCCTTAGGTGTCTAAAATTAATACAAAGTGGATAAAAAGGCACTGTATTTACACAACAAAATGCAGAACACTCTAGTATGCTCAGAAAACAAAAAGTGTTGCCAGTTTCAGCAGAATATACGAAAATAAGGATGCATTTATATATATTCATAATTCATATTAATTAATTGTTAGACAATATGAAGATCCTTTGGAGGAGGAGGGGGTGGGGGGTATGGAGTAAAATACAACACAAAAAATAATATATTAGTGTGCATTTCGTTGTGGCCAAGTGGGCTAAGGCCGGACTAACTTGCCTTGTCCACAAGCCAGAAACCAATGGCGCCTGACAGGTGTGGGTTAGAGCCAGCACCTGGGCGTTATGTTTCTCAGAATATTATTTACTTTCGACTCGGGCAACGTCTCGGGGTTTTTCTCCGGGTACTCCGGTTTGCTCCCTCAGCAAAAATTTCAAAAAAATCACAAATAATGTTAGGTAGGTAGGCAGACCTGCCTACTCTCCCGCTTTTGGCGGGAGACTCACACTTTTGACGGTCTGGCTAATCTTAAGTTGTAACAGTGACAAATAAATATTCATTATAAATGTGTACAAAAAACTTGTGTTCTTGCTTTTTGATCCCCTGTCTCCCGCTTTTACTCTGAGGGGGGTAGGCAGGTCTGGGTAGGGTTTGGGCGCCCCACTGGCTGCGACTACGCCTTCCCCGGCCGGGGAGACGGCCCAGAGTTTCCCAATAAAAAGGGATAATAAACTGCAGCAAAAAAAAAGCAAAAAGCATTTGTGACCATAACTTGTTGAGTTCTATATTATTTTGTTTCATGAGAGGATTAAAATGGTGAGCTGGAATTAGTATGAATTGATGTTTTGTGAATGTGGCAGTTTTCATGACAATAATTCTTTGATCAAATGTTGCGAGTTGCGCGAAATCTAACATTACACAAAATACACATTTTTCATGCAGCCAGTACACAAATGGTCAGACTGGGGGTAGGCACCTCTGCATTTGAAAGTATTTAGAGTTTTAAAAAAAGGAGTGCATCTTTGCAGGTATGACAGACGGCATCCAAAACCTGGGACCCAACGTGACTCTCATTACACTCAACACAGAAGGTAATTTAAAAAAATGTTTGGTTGCTCACACAAATATTTATTGTTTTTATCTTGAATACTCGTGGCAGTAGACTGTAATAAGTATTTACTTTATCTGTCGTTAACTTACAGGTTTCACAAATGACTTGAGATTTTTTTTTTTGGAGACTTTCTGAACGTCCTGTCTTTGCCAGTTTGACTTTAGTAATGATAGTAAAGCGCACGATGCATTCAACAACCTGAAAAAGAAAAGGTTAACAGTGCCCTATGTGTTACAGGGAATGCAATATTAATCTGTGTGCTCCTATCAAGCTGTGTTGGAGGGCTACTTGCTTTTAAAGGTTAACAGTGCCCTATGTGTTACTGGGAATGCAATATTAATCTGTGTGCTCCTATCATGCTGTGTTGGAGGGCTACTTGCTTATAAAGGCATAGCTGGCCCAAAAGCGACGCTGACTCCAATCCCTGAGTGTGGGAGGCTGTTGAGAGTAAATTTATGCCTACCCACAGCCTTAGTTTGATTGATCCTTGACACTCGGCTAGCGTTAGTGTCGCCTCTTGAGTGGAAACTGGCCAATTAGAGTTGCGTCTTTTAGATAACAAGCAGTTGTTTCCCTTTGCATAAGAAACCTTGAAACTAGGACATCATTGTTGGTACTTGCTTGCCTATAAGACACACATATTTTGCACATTTGGTCAACCTTACTCCAAGGTCAAGGCCACTAGAGCTGTCCAAAGTCGGTTTGTTTAGGTATTTTCAGACCTGCTTACCCGTCCGTATTTCGCCGTATTGTCCCGATATTTTGACCTCGAGTACGCTGTTACAATCTCTTTTTAAAACATACGAAAATCGACGAAAAAATTTTATTTTTATATTGTTTTATTTTTTTACAAATTTTGGTAAAAAGTACAGTTAACCGGAAGCGGAAGCTAAACAAATTGCGCCAGAAAACTATAAATCATTGGATAGCATTGTGTTTTTCAAGTGTATACTCTGCAAATATTTAATTGTCATGGAGAAAAGAATTCATGAAACAACAGATGATGATTCAGATGTTGAGGTGGAGAGTTCATCCAAGCGTGTTTGTGTGAAACGAAAACAGACATTTCTGGTTTCTTATTAAAAAAATTGGCCTTGTTTGGTAGCTGATGAAGACCTGCTGGTTGGTGATCAGGCAAGGACAATGCTTGACAGTCCCAAAGACTACAACCTAAAATCTGAACGTATTGCAAAGTTCTATGCTTCAGTGCGTGCATACTTTGAGGAAACTTGCAGCTATCTTCTCCTGAAACTGCCCCTCACTGACCCTTTGCTCCAGCACTGCAGAATCATATGTCCTTCAGTTCAGTTGACTGCATCTTCCCAAGATCTACGCTTTTTTTTTGAAGCGATTCCCTGCACTCTTTCCACCAAATACAACATCTGAACAAATCGAGGAGCAATTCTCCGAGTATCAGTCAACTGATGTCAAGGGATTGGTGGGCCCAGCTATGCAGGTGGACGAATTTTGGGTGCAGGTCAGCAAAAACACCCTTAGCTTTTGCAACTGTGCCAGTTCATGCTGGGACTCTGCACCATCCCACACAACAGTGCTGCATGTGAGAGGGTGTTTAGTTGTGTACGTAAAACGTCCACTGACAGTAGGTCCAGTATGGGCAAAGATGCTGTTGACTCACTGATGGTAGGTATGTTCAGACCTGAAAGCTCTTTCACACAAAAAGAACTGCAGCAACTGAAAAGTGCATATGCATGTTGTGTTTTTTTTTAAAATACAAGTAGATCATTATCACATATTATGTTGATGTGGTGGCCTAACACTTTTGCATTGTTTTTCAATTAAGCACCCTAATTTTTAAACAATAAATTTATTGAACAGTGTACCGTTTCTTGATTTATTTTACATGTAATAATATATGAAAATTTAGCTAAGAGCAAATTAAGATGAATAATGACAATAAGTTTACACAGTTCTATATTTTTATTGATTTATTATCATTATTTTGGTTCACGTAAAATAACGACAGTTTATATAAATACCGAAAGTCAAAATCTGGTCATGATTTCCAAAATCTGGTTTTGAAGTGCCTGGAGTACTGACAAAAAAATTTTGAGGTAAGCAGGTCTGTATTTTGAAGTGACCTTGACCCTAAACTATGAGAGATATTAAGTCCAAAACGCTTTCCGCCAGGTGGTCACTGGGGCTTCATATGATGTTATTATTTGGCAATGTAGGCATTTTATATAATAATAATAATAATACAGGATGCTATGTACACACCTTTCCCCAAATCAATCAGGCTCAAAGTGCGGCGATCTGTACCAACATACACGCTCACCTGTCTCATCCACCCTCACACACACACAACAAATACACATCCATTATTTTATTTTATTTAATCGTTCTTATATAGCGCTTTTCCAGCTCAAGAGCTGCTCAAGGCGCTGGTCGATACAGGATCTAACTCAATCCGCCCGAGACGCCCACCCGCAGCCTTTGGGCGCATGATCTGACACCCGGACAACTGAGCACAATCCTGGGCAGCAATGGATGGGGGAGAAGGACCTAGGTGCATGCTGGGTGTTTTCTTGTCACTGGCACTCACCCGTCTAGGACATGAGCGTCAGGATCTTTAAAGTCCGTTATGATGGAATGTATGCGACACAGACTAGACCTCGGTTTATACTCTCATCCGAACAGGTGGTTTAAAGGCATGGAGATCGCTATTGGAAGACGGAAAGAAATTCGAATTTTTATTAAACCGGTGTGCCCGGAGAAAACCCTCGGTGACCTCAGTTGTCTCGTACCTAAGTCACATACGTTCGCCCCTTGCGGGAATCGAACCCACGACCTTCGGCATAGGAAACCGGTGACTTATCCACTGCGCCACGAGGTCACCCCAATATATGTATATGTTTTGTTGATATTTTATAATGATGTATATATTCATAGCTGCCAACTGTTACGGAAAAACCGGAAAAAAATTGTTTTTTTAATATCTGTCGTCGTTTTCGTTGTTTTCTAACAAAAATACGGTTTTCGATTTCACCCCCCCCCCCCCCCCCCCCCCCCCAAAAAAAAAAAAATTTAAACGAAGGAACTTTGGCTTTCAACATGTTGCGCTAGTCTATCGAGTGAAGTTTTTGTGCTCTCGTTTTCCGCTCCTAGCTGACCACCTTTGAACGCATTAGGCCTAGCCTACTGGCTGGAATCGGGAAGGGAGCTCTTCTGCGAATTTCGCGCATGCGCATAGCGGCTGCAGTCAACATGGCGTCGAGTTCGACTAGCGCAGAGAAAACTAATGTGAAGCCGAAACGATTTTAGCGATACATTGCGGCTTACAAGGAAAAGTTTCCATGGGCCGCTCAGTGTCCATCAAGAGGTGAAAAGTGATGGTGGCAAAGGCCCATCTCCGTGGCTCTTGCTATGAGCAGAAGTTCGGCCAGGACTTTCTGAAAAAGGCCAAATCCTCGACTGCACAGATGATGAAAAAGAACTAGGCTGTAAACTCAACTTGGGGCATTGCCAAGGACATAGGAGGTGAATTTTATTATGACTGTGGGGTGTAGTCGATGAAACATGACTGTGTTGTGTTATATTGTTCATGAAACATGACTGTGTTGTATTATTCATGAAACATGACTGTCCATTATGCAGAAGGGTGAAGTTGATGGAATGGGCTTTAAGAATGTAAGGTGTAGCTATAGACTCCTAGAACTGAGAATGTTCAGCGTTTCGAAGGGCTGTGCATCAATGTTCATTCAACACCATTCAAAAGAATAAAGCAGTTTGTGTAAGCTAAAAGCTGATCTTTTGTGTGTTGTGTATAGACTAGTAATCTACATAAAATAATGAATGCTTTGTAATATAATGGGCTTTCTTCTTCTTCTTTTTCTTCTTGTTCTTCTTCGTCTTCTTCTTCTTCTTGTTTTTCTTCTTGTTATTATTATTATTATTATTATTATTATTATTATTATTATTATTATTATTATGTTTTCCTTTCAGGAGAAGAGAAATGTGCCTTTCAGATTGCAAAAAAGGCTTCAGCTTCAGGGGGCTGCGCCCCCTTGTGACGACACGAGTTTTCAGATGGCAGGGAGAGTTACACTTTTTAGGAAGTTACACTTCTCCATATCTGTTGTACATAGAATAGCGTGACCGATTTACTTTTGCGTATGAAAGTGCAGTTTCGTAAAGTCCGTGCGATTCGTAGAAGACAGGGAGTCGGCCAATTTCGAATAGGGATACGCGTAATAAAGAACGTGCATACTGACGAGAGCTCGACTATTTTGCTTGTGGCCGGCGCGGTTTTGGAGGGCAGAGTGGTTTGAGATGCTGTTGCGAGAGGAACGAATTCTAACGAGGCAGCAACCCTGTGACAGAGGTCATTGTAGTGTAGGGTACTGTTGGAAGGGTGTGTTTATTGTTTATATAGCCACCCAAGGTCTTATGCCCTCGTCGGGATAAGGATGTTTAGAATTCGAAGGAAGATGTTAACTGCCATTCGTCAACGAATGTAGAGTTCCATACTTAAGGTGTGTGTAGTTCTCGATTGAACACCCACCAAGACTTAGTGTCTGTACCAGAGCTAAGGTGTCCTCATCCTCAGTATAAGTGTTATTTGGAAGGTGAAATAACGTGCAATAGCAAGAGAAAGTGACTCTCAAAAAGACTAATCCATTGTATTGTGACAGTGTTGTGTCGTGTTGTGGTGTTGGGGTAAAGGGCGTCACAAGCCGAGGCCTGTAAGGTGAGCAAATCCTGTCATTCAATTCTCTAGTGGCGCGCTCCGAGAACTGCGTACGTGTATGAGTGGTAATGAGTGTGGGGAAGGGGATGTATTTTAGGATGTATAATGAATTTTGTTGATTTTATATGATTTTCTTATGATTTTCTTATTGTATATGTGATGGGGAAATGTCGTTGCTGTTGTTGTTATAAAAGTGGGTCAAAGGCGACGATGGGGAATACAGAGAGGGAGAGAGAGAGTGAGGGTGTATGTATGGAGAGAGCGATAGAATGTAGTATACTGAAGAAAGATGAAGTGATGATTATGAAGGAAGCATGTTACAGTATAGTATGGCAAGTAGTATGGATGAAGGGAGGTAATCGTGATGTGCTATAATTGTTGGGGGTGACGGTGGTGATGAAGGGGGGCGGAATGAATCAGGACTGTGAGATTGTAGTGTGGTTGCGATAATTATGTATATTTATATAAACATTGGTGTGTAAAGAAGATGTGAATTTTTAAGCATCAAAGGTTGGTTTATATTATTGAAATGTGTGTATAGTATCTTGTATTATTATCATGGTATTTATAATTACACAGGTCAAGATGGTGGACGGAGGACGGCGTGTTATGTTATATTATATAGTGTTTATTGTCTTGTAGGCAGGTTGTTAAGACCGTGTATATGTTACAGGTGTGGGCTGTTTACTTCTACTGATTATTACTTCTACGTGTTTCTTCTACCTGTTTATTTCTACGCATTATTTCAACGCTGTTGCCTTTGATGTTGCCTGTTATGCTGTACTGGTGTTGCTGTTGTTGACGCTGACTGGGTCCTAGCCAGCCTGGGGTGTGCCTTTGCCTCTACAACAGAGTAGTGTTGTGGTGATCTCTTACACTGCTGCAGGTTTTGCCTATGTATCGAGGCAACACATTTACAGGAGGTTTTCATACCTAATTCATGCACACACAGACTCACATTGCACGCACCTAAAAACATATCCATTTAGTTAGAAGAATCATCCACTTATTGTGAAAGAGACTGTTTAGCTCTCTGAGCTACTTGACAAGAACATTGAGACATTACTTCTGTGCCACAGCTTCGCCTAGTTAATAGTTTATGATTCAACGCCATTGCTTATTATTTGAAGACTTGCATTTTGAATTGATTTGTTGATTTTGATTTTGTTGTACACACTTGTAAAGAAACTGCTGTTGTTTAGTTCTGGTTGGGGTTTGTTGCAAGGGGAGGTAATTGTTAGTTAGTATTGGGACGGGGGTCTATTTAGGGGTTGGGGGAAGGTTAGTTCCCATTTGTCCTGTGTTTGCTTGTTGATTGTTGAATAAAAGAGTGTGTTTGTATTCTGGCATTTTTGTGTTAGTTTATTTTGTTTGAGTTTTATTCCTTTTCACTCGCTTAATGTGCTGACGTCACTGAACCCGCTCGGGGGACGTGACACCCCTGAACCCCGCTATTCGGGAGGGGGGGCGTACCCCCCACATGTTACTCTTTAACTTTGGAAGGTTGGCAGCTATGTATATTCTATTTTGTTTTTGTAAACGGGGGTTCGATAAATTAGAGTATAGCCTCAGTGTCCCATGTGTGGGATGTCTTTTGTGTAAAGTGACCAGCTGGTGGAATGCCTTGAGTGTAACCACTTGGTTGTTTCCGCAGATCTTTTATGTGGATCAGGGGTGAGTCCTCTTTGAGCGAAGTTGTGGTCTTGATTTTGTGGTCCTGATTCGGCTCTTTGCAGTCCGCTGGACCCTGTAAGCAATGAATAACTAACTAACTATTAAGTGCAAACTTGTTATATTTAGAGGTGATAGATTTAGCGTTCATATATGTTCCGTGTTTGCATTGATCTTGAAAGTCAAAGTTATTTTAGACCTTGCAAAAACAAAAAAGAAATAGGTCATCGTACAGTGGAATGTCTGTTTACTTAACCCATAGTATGAAATAACATTGGGTTATTTGATCAGACATGCATGAGAGATCACGTGAGAATCAAGGTCATCCAAAGGTCAAGGTCACTGATGGTTAAAGTCTTTTTCAAGGTCACCGTTGTTTTGTTTTTTGGGCATAATACAACTTTTGCTGTACTTTATTTAATAATACATGAGTGTATTTGGAGCCAGAGGTCAGTGTCATCTGGAGGTCAAGAGCATAGAAAGATCAGTCTGTATTACTTTGCATTTTAATGACACCATTTTATTTTGTTTTTCCTGGGCACTCATTTTCTTGTTAAATATTGAGTTCCATAAGGAGCATGCGAGTCATATTGACTTTGCCCTTCTAGTCAGATTTTTTACAGACATTGACTGCATCCAATACCATTATAAAAATTATGTTTGTCTTCATGAGAAACAAATTGAGGTTTTGGTTATGCTTTTATTTCAGGCATGGAGGTTTTGTGCATGCGTATCATTTTGATAAACATTCTGCAGTTGTTTGCTCTTGCTTGCAGAGGACTACCCTGCTGGAACCTGGTTAGGAGATGAAAACAATCCTGAAATGCGAGTGAGAGTTCCCATTACTCCAAGGTGAGCCATTCACTGTGCCACTTATTTCATTTGCACTCTGGCAAAATCATCATTATCATTATCATCATCATCATCGCTGTAACTGAGTGGCAGAAATGAGGTTTAACAATCATAATCAGGGATGGCCTGGTTTCTTCTTCATCTCTTCTTCTCCTCCTCCTCCTCTTTTTTCTTCTTCTTCTCCTCTTCTTCCTTCTTCTTCTGCGTCTTCTTCATTTGCTTCTTCTTTGGCATAGAACTTGTTTTCAGATCTTGTGGAATAAAATGACCTCAGGTAAATTATCGCACACCTGCTCCAAGCAAAACTAAATAAAAAAAAGCAAATTGAAATAATAATTTGAGGTGCTAGAAATGTTGCGATGGTTGAAAAGATAAATGCCTGGACCTAGACTGTAGCAATCCCTTTGCAGTGATCTTTTGCACATCCACTCCAACTGCCGAACTCCTGAGAAGATGGCCTTGACCTTGCTGGACTATTTGTTTGACCGGGACACGCAAGCAGCTTCCAACCTGTCGGGGATGGGCAAACACGGGAAGAAGCAGCTGGACCCTCTCTTCATTTATGGAATCCGATGTAAGCTTTTTAATTTGTAAATATTAGTATTAACCTTTATCGTGTTTACTCTTTTGCGCATTTCTTTCCCCTGCCACTGGCTTTTTTCTAATGACACATATTTTTAGCATGATCATATTGCTCAGCCAAAGAAGGTCCTATCTTCATGATATTTTGTGTGTGGGTGGACCATGTTCTGTGTATCATTTCCCTATGATCAGATTTTTTGGGGGAAAAAATAAAATGATGCAGAAAAAAATCTTGTTACATGCATCGGGTACATTTTCATCAGAAGAAGAAACATCACTCGTTTCAACATCATCAAACTCCACATGAGCTGGTTCATTCCCACTCCCTAGGTCCAATTTTGTCTTCACTAAGGCCTAAAAACCTTTCTTCAGAATCTGAAGCCGTAATGATTTTAAGGACAGCATCCTCGTCCGCCATTTTGTAAAATTCGATGGCAAATTTCTCATAATTTTTTTATATTTCCCGGCAATAAGTATGAATGCTTTGGTGTACTCAAAACAACAAAAATATAAATCTATAACATTACCAATTTGCCGAAGGTAAATCATAGAATCTGATTCAAGATAGCTTCTCAATATGACCGCTCCAGATTGTGGGAATATATACTCTACCACACAAAACAAAAGCTGGGCTGTGTTATAGAGCTCTATTTTACCTTTTCCCGGACCAAGATAAGTCTTTCCTCTCGTGTTCTGATGAGCTGAAAAACATCCAAAGAATATTTAGGATTTATTAGCAGAAGAAAAGGAACAGGAAACTAAACAAGTCACATAATATATAAAATTTAAAAAAATTTCCCTTTGTTTACAAGGCCACGTTATAAGGAGATTGAAGATTCAAGAATACTTTATTATCTTAAACAGAGAAATGAAGACATGCTTTGCTGACAGCACTACCTGAAACTACAGAGCATACAATGCATCGCACACAGTTCCATTTTAAATGTTTAGGATTGGTTTGATCAAGCAATCTTTTTCTCTGTGGGTTTTGTCAAATCTCATCGGCAAAGATTGACACTGAATTTTCAGTGTTCTTATGTGATGTTCAGGTTAAACAAATTGTTTGAATCTAATTTTCGCTTGCACTAATTCTCCCCCTTGATGTTTTTGGCAGCTGTTGATGTAGCAGTACTGTTGTTTGTGGGAACATAATTCATGAAAAATATTCACCACCCTGGAAATCAAGCACCTTTGTCAGACCTCCAAAAAAAAAAAAAAAAAAAATCCCTTTCACCTTCTTTGTAGTGAATGAACCATTCATATTTTGTTGAGGTCAGAATGTTATTTTATCTACCCACTGAGGCAGGGTTGGTATAATACATTTAGTCTTCATTATCAAGCTTGTATGTACACATGTATGTAGAATCAAATGTTTATTCAGTTTTATATTTGTAAAATAATTTTAAATTGTCAGGTCACCTGATTCACCGCTTCGGGATCACAGAAAATGACTGGCACCGCATCAAGCAGAACATCGACTCCAAATGCCGCACTGCGTGGCGGCGACGGCAGCGCGGAATGCCTCTGACGGTGAAAGCTTTCCGAGGCAAGTCTCCATCAACCTATTCCCACAACCTCAACATGACAGACATGAGTGGCAGCGAGGAAGAATCTATTAGCCAAGATGGAGAACTTCATATTCACTCGGTTCGTTTTTAGAAGAAATTATCTCTTTTTACCCTCTGTTATTTATTCTCTTCTTTTTTTCTTTCTTCCTTTTCTGTCTTCTATCGCCTTTCTTCATTATTTTCTTTCCTTCTTTTTTTTTCCAGTTCTTCTTGCTTTCTTGCTTCATTTTTTTCCCGTTTTGATAAATGTTTGTATTAATTTCTGGTTTATATGCAGAAGTGTTATATATATTCAGAAATGTTCATTGCGTATTTGAATTTTTGATAGTTTGAGAAATGTATGTATTAACGTTTGATGTATTAAGAATGCTTGTCGTCGTCATCATCATCATCATCATCATCATCATCATCATCATCATCATCATCATCATCATTATTCAGAAATGTTCTATGCGTATTAAAATTGTAATAATAAAAATGTATGTCTTAATGTTTGATATATATAATTGTTGATAGTGCCAGGAATGTATGTACTAACGTTTGATGTATGCAGAATGGTTGTGGTAAACAGGGAGACATGGACATTCAAGCAGTAGCCATGGCCGGTGATGCCGGGTCAGGTGAAATCCAAATCCTCCATGCCACACCAGAACAGATCTCGCAGCTTCAGCAAGCCCAACACATCCAGATCCTCTCTGGTGATCAAGTCTTAGGGGTATGCACACCTTCTTTTGCTTTCTTCTTTTCTCCCCTTCTCGCTCTTTTCTTGTCCCAGCGGTAGAGGGTTGGACTGGCTGGTTCTCTCTGAAGATTAAGTCATTGGAGTGTATGGTTTTGTTGGAATCTATTCAGTATTTTCTTAAAACCATTTTCTTGGAACCCTTTTTTCTTCTTCTTCTGGAATGTGAAGATAAAGGAACCTTCTTTGAAAGATAACCATTGGGCAAAATGTAGATACATTAAATCTGGCCTCCCCTATTCATTTGCTTCATGAGGATTTCTTTCTGTTCTTTCTCATGGGTGCTTATATGTGTGGGTTATTTGTGCCGTTTTTTTTTTTGTTTTTTTTTTTAAAGAGGAATTGTTTGTGTTTTATAACTGGTTCTCACCTCTTCAACTGGTTTTAGAAGTGTGCTTAATCATGTACGTTTATGTAAAATTGACAAACATTTTCAGCAAATGTTGTGTTTTCTTGGTCCCTACAGAAACAGTACATGTCGGTGCTGCACCAGCTTCAACAAGGGGACCTGACGCTACCAGAAGGTTGTCAAGTGACGACAGTGACAACCGAATCTGGGGAGGTGCTACAGATTCACCAAAATCCTACTGTGGTACAATCCGCCGACGTTACAGAATAGAATCTCAAACACTGTGGAGAACCCCGAAGACCCATAGGAGATGGAGACTTAAGTTCAGGCACAATCTCAGCAGATAAAATACAAACATGAATAGATCGTACTCTCACTCCACGATAAAATACCCCCACTCCATTTACTATAAATGCTATTTCAAGCATACAAAAAATTGGAGATGATGATGAAGACGACGACAACTTTTGAAGGTACCTTTTTCTTCTACTATCTGCTGTGCTAGTTGTCATACCCACATTTGACATCTAAACAATTCAGAAGACAGACAGTCGCCTTTGCATCTGACGATGCGTCCCTGGCAGCAAGAGGCCTTAGGCGGCTTGAGTTAGATCCTGTATCCACCAGCGCCTTGAGCAGCTTTACAGCTGGAAGATGCGCTATACAATTAAAAACAATTTAAATTATTACATACGGGTGAAATCTTCAGCTTGTGTGAGTCTGTACAAAGGGGCAGAATTCCCCTGACTTGAGGATTTATTGTGTGGTTCTTAGAGTTATTCTCCGTACTGGGTTGGTCTTTTATTTATGGTCTCGTATGGGCAGCTCATGTTTTGGTGTGTGAGGATTTCCTGTTTGAAACGTGGTGTGTCAATGACCCAAGTTTTGGATGAAAATGGAATATAGGGCAATTCTTTTGGAATGAAAATGCTGTTTTGATGGGAAAATATGATCAGATGATTTAGTTTGGGATGAAGTTTAGAAGAAATTTAAAAGAAAAAAAGTGTTGAGTGAAATTAGTTTGGAAAAACAGTATTATCAAGTTTGGAATTAAAATAAGTTTGAATGGAAATGATTTTAGGTTTTAATGACAATGTTATCAAACCATTCAGTTTTAAAGTTATTTGGTATGGAGGGAAGGGGGAGGGGGTGGTGGACTGGTACCTGTGCAAAAGAAGATGTGTAAGTTTGTTTTTTAAGGGGATTTCAGTCTTTGGATGAAGTTTAGGGGAGAAAAAAGAATGATTTAGGATTGGATGAAGTGATTTTGAAAGCCTATGTTAACTGAGTGGTCTGTGTATAAAGACAAAATGTGTATGAAATAAGAGTGAAGAAGTTTGGTTTTGAATGGCAATCAAAGAAGAGAGTGTGATGAAAAGGAACATATAATGGTGAAGCACACACGCCAAGAGGAAATCAACGTTTTCAACCCTTTTTTTTTCTCTTGGCTATTGGTTACTGTTTGCATGTGCTAGGTGAAGAATACATGTAAAGGCATACATTTATGTGTTAAAAGTGAAGAATATACGTAAAGGCATACATTTATGTGTTAAAAGTGAAGAATATACGTAAAGGCATACATTTATGTGTTAAAAGTGAAGAGCGCTTGCATAATGATGAAATGTTTATCCTTTTGATAGAAGTTGACATCATTCTTGCATTGAGCACCTACAGTGCAATATTGTAGTCTAACCTTTTATACAAAGCAACGTTTGAATGTTAATGTGAGCGATGACATTCATAGACTTTGATGTTGGTAGGGAAGACAACTTAAATTTCTGTGTTTTGCACAAACACTTTTTTGTCTCCCTTTGATTTTGAGAATTTTTTTTAATCACACTGTTCATGGAATTTTTCTTCCTGTATTGCACAGAACCAAAATATTGAAGCTACCAATATCCCTCTTACAGAATAAAAGATGACAAATGATGAAACTAAAAATGATGAATTTTTCCCATGTTTAACATGCCAGAGTCTCCTGACAAAGTTTAGAATGGCCTTATAAGGCAGTGAGCACAATAAACATAACATATTCAAATCAAAAAAGGGATTTGGGTCTTTAAAAAAATCAACAACGGGACTTTACGTATGATGGAGAAATGGAAAGATATATATGTCTCTGAACACAACTAGAGTTTGCTTGGCTCCTCAGAAGATGGAATAAAACAGAGAACTGCTAGTGTTCAAAATGTACAATAACGACATACAAATATGTCCATCCACCAAAACAATGGCCATTTGGACCAAAACAAGACAACGCAACACAGTGCACAATTTCAATCTCAGCTCGTTGTCAGGACAAAACAGGAGTAGTAGTAGTAATAATAATAATGATAAACACAAAACAATACCACCCAACACAAATCCAAGAAAGAATAAAATGATATTTAGAAAGTGGAGACGAGGGGGGTGGTGGAGGGGGGGGGGGACAAGAAGAAGAAGCAATAATAATACAGGGTGGAGAATTCTCCGCGAATCCGCGGATTTCCACGGAAGGCATTTGCATTTCCGAGAAAAATATATTGAGTTCCGAGTGTGAGAAGCTGAGGGCTACCCTTTACTGGGCATAGCGGCCAAAAGCGGCCGAAGGTCTAAACAGGCAAAACGTCCAAAAGCGTCCGTATCAACCATGTGGTTATATTCTCGCGTTGTTTGAAAGATTGCGAGAATTCCGGCAATTGACTTCCGGTTAAATTCTGTTGTGAAAACATTCGACTGCATTTCCACAAGTTTTCTCTGTGATGCGTTCGTTTTTGTCGATTTTTTTTCTTCAAATTTTTCTGTGTGTGTGTCTAAAATGGATGGTTTGGATTCTTCGACTGATGAAGAAGAGTTTACAGGCTTCCATTTATCAGACATTAAAGTGAGAGAAATGGACTTGGAGTCGGAGGAAGAGATCGGTACTGACATTAGACAATTAGTGTCAGTAGTGTGCATGCATACGATCTTTCAGACTGGCATGAAAGTGAAGAAGAGGAGGGGGCTTGTTTGGACTTTTTAAAACTTTTTTATTGTATACACATGGAGTAATCAAAAACAAGACATGACAAGAGAAGTATAAAAAGGTAGATAATCAAAAGAGATTTATTTCTGTTCATTTTGCACTAATACCTAAGATGTAGTGTTTTTACTAACGTACCCCTAAATATCTCTAAAATTATAAAAATTCTTGCCTGTTTACAGCTAAAAAATAGACAAACGTGTGCCCAGTAAAATTTGAAATGTGGAGTTTGTGTGTAACAGTGGTGGACCTCAAACTTTGTTAGGCCTACAAATCAAGATTCTTAACTTTTTTGAAAGACATGTGCATAAAACATTCTTTTTTTTTTTGGTTGTTGTTGTTTCTATTCATGTTTACTTTGTGCTTTTTGCTTTCAGGAGAGGCCCTAAATTACTTTCAAAATAGCATAAATTTATATTCTTCCAGGGGGCGAATACCGGGGCTTGGCCCCTGGGCCCCGGCCGGATTTCAGAGATTTCTTGATTCAGTTGTTCTCCACCCTGATAATAATAGATTAGTGATGGTCAAAATATTCACAATTGGAAGTATGAAAAATACACTTGAGTGAAATTTAACATAACAATTGCGTGGGGAAAAAAATTGTAATATAACTTGAAAGATAAAACAAATAAATGCAGATAAAATAAGACGAACATAGAACAAGATTTTGTTCCTTTTAAACTTTTGAAGATTTAGTAAGAATGATAGTAGTAATAATAACAATGAAATTTTTAATGTGCATTAATAATAAGAAGAGTTATAATTCGTTTATATAATAAAAATAATAATAAGAAGAATTAGCTTATGTAATAATAATCATAAAAAGATGAATAAGCTCATATATTACTAATAAGAAGAAGAATAGTATTAATTACCGTATAAAATGTGCACTTATCCAACAATAAATAATGATCAAGGTGCAAGAATTAAAGAGAGATATATATTTAAAAAGGTAGCTATTACATGAAGTCTTCGTAGCATAGCGAATAGCACTGCACTCTCCCAGACTGTGTTAAAGCTGAAACATGCATGAGAAAAAGACTGAAAGATGTATTTTGCATGTTTTAAAATGAAACATTATTTTGTGAAAGCATTTGGAAACTTTGCAATGAATTTTTACCTGGTGTGTTTTGCCATTTCTGTAACAATGAAATACTAATTTTAATACATTTCTTGTTTCATGCAATTTTGTTACTCGATGCTGTTTCTACTGGTTTGTGTGTGGATGTGTGCTTTAATTAAAATTTTGTAAAAGATCAGTCCAAACTGAACCTTTTTCGTATTAATGGAAATTGCTGAAACGGAGTACATTAGTGTGTGATATTTTCATGCATCTGGTTAACTCTTCAGTGAGAAGCGTTTCCATGCCAGTACCGCTGGTCAATATGTAATATCGAAACGGCATAAAAAATTTTATTTGGTGCGAGAGTTCACATTAGAAAAGCTGTTTTCGGGCCACGCAAAAGAAACTGATTAGAATAAAAATGATGAGACATAAGAAATGTTGTTCGTCCAAAGGATTACATAGGAGAAATTGTTCCGCCCATGCAAAATGAAAGGATAACAATAACAAGAATAACTATGGACCTGTACTTTAAATAACAAAGTACGATGAAATAACAATGAAAGCAATTACTCCAAAGCTGACGCTGATGACGATGGTGATAATAATGATCATTAAACAATCTGTAATGCTAGTTCTTCTGGCCAGACCAAATAACCGGTCCTGATTTGGCTTGGAAGAGTCCGCTGGACCTAAAGCAATAATCATGTAATGTAATGCAGACCAAATAAAAATAAAATGTATAGCGATCTTTATAAAAACCAATTCTTTGCATAATAACAAGTTACACAGACAGTGAAGAGATGACTGCTGGTTCTTGAAGTAATTGCCAGGTATAAGATCATACACAAAAGAACAACAAAAAAAGGGCAAAAATTAACAGGAAAAGGTGTCTTTCCTACTGAAGAAGTTTTCCTACTGATTTAGATATAATTTTAGATCTAATTGGAGTAGTTGAAAGTAAAGAAAAGTGCACAGTAGATTTAAATTTAATTTTAGATCTAATAAATCGGAATAGTTCAAATGGCAGAAAAGTACATAATAGAGTCAGGGTTAATTTTAGATCTAATTGAAATAGTTAAAATCATGGAAAAGTACACAGTTTGTTTATATATATATATTTATTCTAAATTTTATTCTTTTAATAACGGTATTGGTCTATCTAACATTTCAAAACTAGAAGTTATTTGGATTTCCATCTTCCAATAGCAACACGCCTTGTTGTCTGTAATCCCCGTTGGGGTGCCGGGGGTTTCAGTATAAATAGTATCCCCACTTTCTGGAAATTTAGTGCTTTAAATTCCCACTGTCGCTGTCTTTCTCATTTGCTCTTTCTCATTCCTGCTCTGTTCTATCAATCTGCTATACTATCGTCTTCTTCGCTAGACCAGTCACCTACCTTTTTTCTTGAAAACTCTTCCGGGACAAGACTCCTTATTTGTGTATGGGGTCTGTTGGATCAGCTTGGGAATATTGGACGCTTTCTGCCAGGTGGTCACTAGGGCTTCCTATGATGTTATTATTTAGCAATGTAGGCATTTTATATGTATGTGTTTTGTTGATAATTTATAATGATGTTTGTATTCTATTTTGTTTTTGTAAACGGGGGTTCGATAAGTTGGGGTGAAGCCTCAGCCGTCCCCTGCGTGGGATGTCTTTATTGTAAAGTGACTGGCTGGTGGAGGGCATTCAGTTTTCCCACTAGGGTTGTTTCAGCAGATCTTTTGTGCGGATTGGGGGTTGTCCGGTCCTGATTTGGCTCGGAAGAGTCCGCTGGACCTAAAGCAACAATTATGTAATGTAATGCTGTCTGTAACATATGAGCTTGTATGTAGGTTACAGGTCACCGCTCTATGAGTCTGATTTAGGACACATATAGCATCCAATGTTACTATAATTATCATTACTGAAATATCAGACATGACTGTTTCAGTTGTTAAAATTAAAATTAAAGTCATAAATAACATTCAGTGAACTCAGTGCAAAAAAACCCACAAAAACTCGGTGTTAAAAATATTTAGTTTGGTTGATCTGCAAGTATTACACTGTGGATTTAGGAATGATCATGTGATGCTGTTGTTGTGGAACATTGTCACAATCAGACTTGTGGTGGAACAATGTCACAGGCAGTCTTGTCACAGTAAGACTTGTCATGAATATTGCCGCAATTGGACTCGTGGTGAACACTGTCACAGAGGGTATTGGCAAGTCTGTGATAGCATGGTGGTGTCACAGTGGCATGATAGTGTTTCGGTGGCATGGTTGTTGCCCATAGTGAGGAGGCGCATGGCATGTTGTCTTGTTTCAAAAATTGTTGAATATTAAAACAAATTGGATTGAATACTCCGTTTGAATTCGTGGGGTTTGTGTGTGACTTGTACAAGGTTCTTACACTCAACAAAATTGATATGAAAGTACGACTTTCTCACCATCTTTCTCTGAGAGAAAAAAAAACCACACGAAAAAACAACAATAAAATGTGAATGCACATCTATCTCTCTCTCTCTCTCTCTCTCTCTCTCTCTCTCTCTCTCTCTCTCTCTCTCTCTCTCTCTCTCTCTCTCTCTCTCTCTCTCTCTCTCTCTCTCTCTCGTAACGGGTTGGCTCTCTTCCACCTATCTTCTCCACCCGCTATCCAAATGGGGCATGCCGCGATATTGAAAGAAAACTATTTCTAATCATTGGCCGTGACCTCGGCATAATTCAAGTTTATCTGGTTACTATGAATTTCATGTTCACCCGGGATAACAGCCCCAAGAATCCGTAGATATGTCGAGCATTCTGATTGGATGATATTTTTTTTTTAAATTGACTTCCGGGTTAAAGATAAACGTTGCAAGATATGGTGCAAGACGGGGGTGTCAACCTTGCAATATATATCAGTGTATTTGATACTGGAGGCGTACAGTACGTAGTTTTATAGGTTAGTTATCAGATGGTCCAAACTTTTCATTGATAATGTGAAAGTATACTGTATCAAAAACTTCAACTTTTTATTGGCTCCAAGTAGGCCTACATATAACAAAATACTAGAGAATTTCCTTCGCGCATAGAAAGAACAGATAAAATACCGATACAAATTAAAAAAGACATTCACTCAACATCGATTCGCACACCGTCATTGTATTGAAAGAAAACTATTTCTAATCATTGGCCGTGACCTCGGCATAATTCAAGTTTATCTGGTTACTATGAATTTCATGTTCACCCGGGATAACAGCCCCAAGAATCCGTAGATATGTCGAGCATTCTGATTGGATGATATTTTTTTTTTAAATTGACTTCCGGGTTAAAGATAAACGTTGCAAGATATGGTGCAAGACGGGGGTGTCAACCTTGCAATATATATCAGTGTATTTGATACTGGAGGCGTACAGTACGTAGTTTTATAGGTTAGTTATCAGATGGTCCAAACTTTTCATTGATAATGTGAAAGTATACTGTATCAAAAACTTCAACTTTTTATTGGCTCCAAGTAGGCCTACATATAACAAAATACTAGAGAATTTCCTTCGCGCATAGAAAGAACAGATAAAATACCGATACAAATTAAAAAAGACATTCACTCAACATCGATTCGCACACCGTCATTGTATCACAGCAAAAGAATATCGCACTGCTATTTATTGTATCACATCACCTGTATTACAAGTATAAAGAGGTCAGTTAGGATAGCGAACAGTCTTACTTCTAAAGAGCAATACTAAGAGATAATAAAACTATATATTGCACTGTTGCTATTTACATGCGACAGTACAACTGCGTAATAAACAGTTGTCCAACTAATCAGGGAGAGGCGCCCAATCTGTTTATCTGCATTACATCATTCAAGAATAAGTAGGATGCGGTAGCAGCAGAATGGTTCAAGCAGTAATGCACTGACTCGTTTTCCTAATGTCCCATGTTTGATCGAAAAGACTGCGTGAAGAAGTACATAACACGAACAATTATGATGTTTTATGTTTGTACAAAATAAGGCGGGTTTGGCAGGGTCCGTTGCTATTCCCCTAAATGCTTGGTGCCCGGGGACTTCAATTTTTTAAGTCTGTTGCTGCAACTGTGGTTGGTAGGATTTCGTTGACAACACCACTGCCCTTGTGTCCATGAAGCAGTAGGCCTACGGTACAGAGCACAGCCTTTTCTGTCAAACAATTTGCTATAAACACAGGTCGAGATGTGGTGGGTTCATTGGGTCGGGGAGTTTTACAATGCGGACTGCAGCGAATTGGCGTCTTCGGGTGCTCGATTTCGTTCCTAATTGATGTCTGCCACCATACTGAGCAACTCGTTGGTCAGGAAAGTGCGCTATTTATAGAACTATTATGTATTCCTTCGAGAGTGTGGGGTCGAGTAGGCCTACCTCAGTTGCTAGAGCGGCTGACTAGAAACCGAAAGGCCCCTGGTTCGAATCCCTGTCACATCCTTCAAGTTCCGGGTCTCCTAGTTTATCCGAGCGCCTTTGCGCATGCGCCAGGTCATGTCGGGCCGGCTTTTTCACGAAGTTCTTTGGCGTCATAACCCTAACCCAAACCCTAACCCTAACCTCTAACTCTAACCCAAACCCTAACCCTAACCCTTACGAAGACTATGATAGCACTGTGCGCATGCGTCGAATTTTGTAACGCGTCGACCAATCAGAATTCTCCCATTCGCTCCCAGCCAAGCTAAGATACTAGGAACTGTGACGATGTCACACCGGGTTGGTCAACGTTGACCATATTATTTTCCTCTTACCATCAACAGTTTCGCTGGTGTCAGAGTAAAGTGACCTGTAGCGAATTGCTTTGCAGCGAGTGGCTTACTCGCGTTGTTGCGTATGCAAGCACTCACAAAGCAACGTTGGGAACAATAGGACGTTCTGCGCCTGTGCATTAAGAGATCCTGGGCTAAATCGAAAGGAGGAAAAGTCCACAATGTTGGCGACCATGATGTACTCGCAGAAAAGTATCTATTTTTCCAACTCGCCAAAGTCACGTGACAGATTGCTTGTTTTCGCCTTGTGCAACGGAACTCGTCGCCTAATTTCGCGCGTACCCGCCAGTATTCGCTTCAAATCAACTCGCTACAGTAGTCGGGCCTGTACGCTCCGGTGTCGTGTGACTATAATCAGAGAGCTGGAATAATTTTATAATAATATTATAACTCTCTGCTATAATCTACAATTTAACTTTTTGGTCCAAGAGAGATTACTCTGTTTGACTTGAGGGTTATGTGCCTTCTGAGGTCCCGGGTTCGAGCTCAGGCCGGGGCATTGTGCTGTGTTCTTGGGAAAGACACTTTACTCCCATTTCCTACTCCTTCGGATGAGAGTATAAACCGAGGTCTAGTCTGTGTCGCATACATTCCATCATAACGGACTTTAAAGATCCTGACGCTCATTTCCTAGACGGGTGAGTGCCGGTAACAAGAACACACCCAGCATGCACCTTGTGGAATCATTTTCCTCGAATACGGGGTATCCACAGTATTACGAAGAAGGAGTAAAGATGGCCAAACTGCCCCAGGTTGTGTTTGTGTCTTCATTGTTAGAACGAATGCCATGCATACAAGGCTACAACAACAAAAACAAACCTTTTTGTTTTATTTTACTTTAAACGTCATTTAACGTTATTTTATTCTTTAACTAAATGTTTCATTTTCATTTTATTTTATTTTATTTATATATCAGGCAGAAACGTTACTTTGACTACCAGTCTTGCAACAGCGGCTTGTAATCTATGTTTCAGTACTGTTTGCAAAAGCCCAACCAATTTCAGGATCTTGCTCAATTGAAAATGTTGGTGGTAGACCCGCAAGAAACACTGATGTCATGGGCTCTTAGTCAGTTGGTAGATTAAAGTCCCCCAGACACAAAGGCATATAGGGGACTGTTATCTCTTAATCACTTTAGTATCGGAGACTTTATAGTTGTGTGTTCCCCGATGGATTTCGAGCTCATATTTTGTAAAAGGTCCCAATTCGTAAGCTTTGTTTACTTTTTGCGACAAAGGGTTTACCCTAAAATTCGCATTGTTATTACCTAATAATAATAATAACAATAATAATAATAATAATAATAATAATGATAATGATAATAATAATAATAATAATAATAATAATAATAATAATAATAATAATAATAATAATAATAATAATAATAAATTGCATTTATACAACGCATTTTTCATTAGAATAACAACTCAATGCGCTTACACACATCGTTCGTACGCATCATCACAACATTCGCACTACATCACGTACAGCATCATTCAGATTGATTGATTGATTAATTGTTGCTTTAGGTCCAGCGGACTCTTCCGAGCCAAATCAGGACCGGACAACCCCCGATCCGCATAAAAGATCTGCTGAAACAACCCTAGTGGGAAAACTGAATGCCCTCCACCGGCCAGTCCCTTTACAATAAAGACATCCCACGCAGGGGACGGCTGAAGCTTTACCCCAACTACTCGAACCCCCGGTTACAAAAACAAAATAGAATACAAACATCATTATAAATTATCAACAAAACACATACATATAAAATGCATCATTCAGAAAGTATTGTTACTTCTTACTATTTACACAGAAAACGCCTTGCGGAACAAGTGCGTTTTTAAGCAGCTTTGAAGGAAACAAGGTCTGTACAATGTTTTTAACCGGCAGGGAGCGCATTCCAAACTTTGGGTGCTTGAAAACTAAAAGACCGCTCGCCAATTGTTTTAAGCCGACGATTGGGCGTTTTCAAAAGTTTTTCATCTGATGAGCATAAAGAACGAGTTGTAGTGTAGGTAGTGAGTACCTCAGACAGATATGGTGGAAGTGACTGGTCGAAGTGACGGAAAGCTAGGACAGCAATTTTGTATTCAATGCGGAGCTTGACAGGGAGCCAGTGGAGCTGCATTAAGAGAGGCGTGACTTGATCACGCTTCCGTTTTTTAAGCACAAGCCGAGCAGCACAGTTCTGAACACGCTGCAGTCGACTAACTTCATCAATGGGGAGACCAGCTAGAACTGAATTGGATCGGGGGTTGTCCGGTCCTGATTTGGCTCTGAAGAGTCCGCTGGACCTAAAGCAACAATCAATCAATCAATCAATCAAAACCATTGATAAAATAACCGTGTAACAGAGATCTGGTTCCACATTAGCTTGTTTTCAGTCTTTCCCCTTAAACCTTTTGCAAGTGCTGTTGTTGTTTGTAGATTATAGTCACTCGACACTTTCGCATATAGGTGACTACTGGACCGATTTATACTGACACCAGCGGGCCAGTTGTTGGTAAAGGGGAAAATAATATGATCACACGTTGACGAGGTAGCGTACGGTCCTATGTGTCATAGTTAGAAGATGTAAGGCTGTTTGATAGCTACCGCTGCACTGTCGACGACCCAAGCATGTGTGATGCCCCTGGCCCTCTGTAATGTATAACACGTAGAGGAGCGACTGGTTCCATCGCCGTAGCTCAGTCGTAGGGCATTCGATTGGCACACCGATGTCTCAGGTTCGAATCCAGTGGTGGGCGAGTTAAAAGTGGTTATTTTCACTGTCCGTATTTGCAATATGATTGCTCTGGTGGTTCAGTGTTGATTTAGGTGTCTACCCCCTCTTTCCCTGGAATATTTATCCCCGTCTGCCGTTTCGCCAATGTTGGGTGCAGACGTTAAACCTCAGCTAAATTGTAGAGAGGGTCGCCTCTGAGCATGGACACTCCACAGGCGCTTGTATCTGAACACGCGAGCGCCTATGCCTGTGACGCGTCTTCCTTTGGTTATAATACATGCTCGCGTGTCCAGATACAAGCGCCTTTGGTACACTCAATCGGGCAACTGGTTAAAGGGAGTTCGAAGCATTAAAAAAAAAAAAAAGACAACCCCAAAACCACTTTTATACAAACTAGTTTGATCATAGAAGAGTTTATTAATGAACTTTATCGAGATGAAAGTTCTCCGTTGGGCGTGTAAGCAGCGTAAAAAAGGGTAAGTGAGGTCTCTGAACACGCTACAGGCTTGAGGTGGTCTGGAAGGTCCGTAGACAGTGAACTGGTTTGCTATGCCGAAGGTCGCCAGTTCCAACCCGCGTGGGACGTACTTACGTGAGTTAGGTACCAGCCTTTTTCAGGTCACCGAGCGTTTCCTCCGGGTACTCCGGTTTCCTCCCTCCCTTCAATAACGATATTAGATGCAGTCAATGTAAAATTTCAAAAATAACAATTGATTTTTATTCCGACTTCTGTAATAGCGATCTCTTCAGATCGCCGCGCTTTGGGTTAGATTGAAAAAAAAAGCGCGTGATAACACCCTGTATTATTATTATTATTATTATTATTATTATTATTATTATTATTATTATTATTATTATTATTATTATTATTATTATTATTATTATTATACGGGCTTCCATATCAGAGTGGTTCTCTAATGCAGTTATTGATAACTAGTGGTTTTGTACCCTGGCAAGCCAGGGTACACAGGTTGCTGTTTAAAATGTAGACAGAGAGACAACTGTTGTCTGCGAGTTTCATTTGGACGATGATACCTCCCCATATCCCCCTTGATACCTCCCCATACCCCCCCCTGATATCTCCCCGTTCCCCCCCCCCCCATGATGCCTCACTATACCCCGTTGATACCTCCCCGAACCCACTTGATACCTCCCCATACCTCCTTGATACCTTCCGTACCCCCCTTGTAACCTACCTGTACCCTCCTTGATACTTCCCCGTTGATCGTTTCGCTGGTATGGATGAAAGGAATCGACCATCACCATACCCCCTTCTATATACCCGTATCCCCGTTATGCCTACCCATGTCCCTTTAAACCTACCCGTAGCCCCTTTTTACCTACACGTACCACCCCATCCCGATCCTTGGTAATAATAATAATAATAATAATTATTATTATTATTATTATTATTATTATTATTATTATTATTATTATTATTATTATTATTATTATTATTATTATTATTATTATTATTATTATTATTATTATTATTATATTGAATATAGAATAATACAAATAGAAATCATAAAAAACACCAAGGTTTTAAAAGAAAATTCGATATAAGATATAATAATAATAATAATAATAGTAATAATAATAATAATAATAATAATAATAATAATAATAATAATAATAATAATAATAATAATAAATTACAGGTAAAAAGCCTAAATTAAAAAGATAAATATCCATATTGTAGTGTAAAAAAAAAAATGTCCCGCGTGAGGATTGAACTCGGGACGCCCTGCACAGTTGGCGAATGTTTTACTAAGTAGGCTACCAAGGCTTCCTAGAAGTACCATCAATTTTTTGGTCTATATGGGAAAACATGCTGAAACCTCAATTTGATTTTTAATGGAAGCGCGCGGAATGAGGCTATTGCAGTTTGTGGACATTTTGTTTATTTATTTATCTCAGAAACGGTTAAACGTTCGGTAAGGAAATGTCGGCTATAACGATTTCGCTGGTTTTGAGCACACAGCAGGCCGATCCGCAGCGGCCAGCACCTGCCCAGATCAGCGTCCATACCGGACAAACTTTATAGTAGAGGCGAAGAAGGACTTCCGGCTAAGCAATTTATATATATATAGAGAGAGAGAGAGAGAGAGAGAGAGAGAGAGAGAGAGAGAGAGAGAGAGAGAGAGAGAGAAATGAGTATCACTGCAGACAACAAGCTCAGCATTGTTTTTCCTTGGCTAATCCACAGCAGCGCATTGGAGCTTGTTGGTCACTCTCCGCTGCCTTTATTTGCGAGTTTGCCCGTGTCTGAATTCTAAAAGGGAGATAATCCATTTACATGACGTTTACATTCAAATTTTGCAATTGTTAGACATACGCACACAAAGTGTTAATATATACATTTTATTTATTTTAATTTTATTTAATCGTTTATATATAGCGCTTTTCCCACTCAAGAGCTGCTCAAGGCGCTGGCCGACATAGTGTCGAACTGGAGGTGCCCACGAATGTCATGTATAGCATACTCTTAGCGTTAATTAGACCTTTTTTTTTAAATCGGAAATTTGATCTAGACCTCAGATTGCCTTTAAACGTTTTGGCTAAATTGCTGTTGTCCTTATGCATTGTAATATTTCTTCAGCCTTCCTTCATATCATGAGGTCGTGGCTAAAGCTCAGTCTTAATTGTGTCTGGATACCAGCGAGGAGCCTACTTATGTATGTATGCGCACACACACTCCTTTAACCCCCCCGTGGGGGTGCCGGGGGTTTCTGTATAAATAGTATCCCCATTTTCTGGAAATTTAGTGCTTTAAATTCCCACTGTCTTGTCTTTCTCATTTGTTCTTTCTCGTCCCTACTCTGTTCTATCAATCTACTATACTATCTTCTTCTTCTTCGCTAGACCAGTCACCTACCCTTTTTCTTGAAAACTCTTCATGGATAAAACTCCTCATTTGTGTGTGAGGTCTGTTGTATCAGTTTGGGAATATTGGACGCTTTCTGTCAAATGGTCACTAATGCTTCCTATGATATAATTATTTAGCAATGTAGGCATTTTATATTTATGTTTTTTTTTCTTATTTTATAATGATGTTTTTATTCTATTTTGTTTTTGTAAACGGGGGGTTCGATAAATTAGAGTATAGCCTCAGCGTCCATTACATGGGATGCCTTTATTATACAGTGACCGGCTGGTGGAGTACCTTCAGTGTTACCACTGGTGTTGTTTCAGCAGATCTTGTATGTGGATCAGGGGTGAGTTCTCTTTCAGCCAAGTTGTGGTCTTGATTTTGTGGTCCTGATTCGACTCTTTGCAGTCCGCTGGACCCTGTAAGCAATGGATAACTAACTAACACTCCTTTAAAAACTTTTCAAAGTAGAGTACGTGTATACCAAATTATTACTGTTAAGTGTACTTTTCACAACGACCCAAAGTTTACGCGAACATGATGACGATGATGATGAAGATGATGGTGATGAAGATGATGGTGAAGATGATGATGTAGTCTTCTATAGCGCAGGTCTCCGCTCCACAAATAAACAGCGGTATTTTTATCTTATTATGTGTAATATAGAATGGAGAGACTCCAGTTTTGTTTTGTGTGTATCTAACTGTTGTTTTTTTTAATGACAGATCAGTTTAAAGCGGAGGAAGGCTCGGTTTCATTGAGGCTCTTTTAGTATACTATTAATACTATTTATAGTGCGTGTGTAATATTGTCTATCCTATCCTATCCTATCCTATCCTATCCTATCCTATCCTATCCTATCCCGTAACTGGAAAATCGTTGGGGCACCACAGATGATCGTTTAAGCAGCGTACTCCATCTTTCTCTTTCCTCAGCAGTCCTCATGGCTTCGCTCAGTGTCACGCCAGTCCATTCTCGAATGTTGTCTTCCCACCCCTTTTTCTGTCTCCCTCTTCTTCTGCCTCCTTGCACCGTGCCTTGCAGGACGGTCTTTGCAAGACCTGATGATCTGATGACGTGACCATACCATTGGAGTTTCCGTTTCTTTACCACTGTGAGCAAGATCGCGTTGTCCAATGGCTTGTGTGATGGTCTGTCGGATTTCGTTGTTGGTGACGTGCTGGTTATAGGAACTTCCCAGAAGTCTGCCGTAGCACTTCACCCCCATGCATTGTATTCGTCGTGTAATATTGTGCATTGTATTAATAATTTTGAAAGAGGACAGGACGCAGACGTTTTGCATGCAGAACTACCAGTGGCCTGAGCTTTGATAATTCAGTATGCCTGTGTGATGAAACTTAGTCATAGAGGATTAAAAACAAGATGCTGTCACTTATCTCTTCTCCCATTTCTATCTGTCTGTGTTGTAACCTACGATTGTCTCCTGTGATAAAACTCGTGTCTCTGGGTAAGCTTACAGGAACATACATGTAAACAATGTGTACACACACCTGTAGAAAGGAATGACGACGCCTAACAACTGTTAGTACACACAGAGGCCTGACTAGATATTGGATTTAAAATTTTGTATTTACGTTTTTTGATTTTATTCGTCACCCATGCGGGTAAAATTTAGGGTTGCCTTTTCACCGAAAGCCTTAGCAGCCACAAGAACAGCACCACCCAGGACAAGGGATGGAGTAAATATAGGACCTATAGTGCATGATAGGTGTTTTGATGTTTTAAGCGCTCACCCGTCTAGGACATGAGCATCAGGATCTTTCAAGTCCGTGCTATGGAATGCACGTGTGTATAGACCAGGCCTCCGTTTGTACTCGTTTTTTTTTAGAATTCTTACAAACCCAACAAACGCACATGCATCACTCAAACAATCATGTGGTGTAAAGGCAGGGACATCGTTATTACAAAAAAACGGAAAGGAAATCCAATGTGTTTTTTGAAAGTTTTGATGGATTGCATCCCATATATCATTACAGAAGGGAACAGGGGAACAAGGAAAAATCTCTGGGTGACCTGAACAGTCTCGTACTTTAGTCACAGCAAGCTCGCCTCCTGCCAGGTTCGAACCCCTGACCTATTGGCATAGGAAACGAGAGCCTAACCAACGCGCTGCTAGACCATCTCATTTAATCAAATTCAGACTCAGGCCTTTTATTGTCCATGAAACATCACATAAATTATATTTGTTGTTTGGTCGGGAAAAAAAATTTCGGATTTTTATTTGTTTATACTATAAGATACATAAGCCTATATATATTTTTTTAAATTATTATTTTGTATAATAAGACGCACAGGCTTAAATATTTTTATTTTGTACAATAAGATATATATATATATATATATATATATATATATATATATATATATATATATATATATATATATATATATATATATATATATATATATATATATATATATATATATATATATATATATATATATATATATAAATCTTTACAAAAATCTGTATTGCCAAGTTAACATACACAAAGAATACCCTTGGGTTAATGCTGCAGCACAATGAAAGATAAAACCAATATACAACTCGACAACACAAACACACGAGATAAGAATCTTATCTCTTGTGTTTGTGTTGTCGAGTTGTATATTGATTTAAGAAGATGAACTCAGGCCTATATGCCTCTATTATTAATGTTGTAGGCTACAACTAATTAAGTCTGCATCACGTTGTACACCGTAGTGACCAGTCAACAGCTTGTGCTCAAGAATTTGAAAACCAAACTTGAAAGCTGTATCAGTAAACCTAGGTAGGTAGATTAACGTCCCCGGACACAATGCGTATTATAGGGGACAATCTGTACTTTCGCATAACTATATATGATACAGGCACTCCCGAGCTTCACGTAGGCCATTGCATGTTACTGGACCGAGTCACCCGTATATACACTGCGTAGCAGAGACTCTCCAAGGCCTACGTTTGCCTCATGATTGAAGAGGCGGACTCAAGCCTCGTCGAGGTTCAGCTATGCAGTGTGATACATTGTTTTTACGTTGTTTACTTGTACACACCGAGATGAGTTGCATAGCTTGAATTAGTTGAGTTTAGACCGTGGTATCGTAATAACACATGTATATGATTAGTCAAGTCAAGTCAGGTCAAGTTAGGTCAAGGTAGGTCAAGTTAGGTTAAGTCAGGTCAAGTCAACGATTCTTTATTTCCCACAATGAAGAATTCATAATTTATTGTTGCAACACTCATTGTGAAGTGCGTGGTCTTGGGGCCCACTAAGAAGTAGACAGGCAAACATTCAGATTGATAGACTGACAGACCGAGATACAGACAGAAATACAGACAGGTAAATAGACAGACAAACTGAGAGACACAGAGAGCTAGACATTACATTACATTACATTACATGATTGTTGCTTTAGGTCCAGCGGACTCTTCCGAGCCAAATCAGGACCGCACAACCCCTGATCCGCATAAAAGATCTGCTGAAACAACCATAGTGGTAAAACTGAAAGCTCTCCACCAGCCAGTCACTTTACAATAAAGACATCCCATGCAGGGGACGCTGAGGCCGCACTCCAATTTATCGAACCCCCATTTACAAAAACAAAATAGAATACAAACATCATTACAAATTATCAACAAAACACATACATATAAAATGCCTACATTGCTAAATAATAACATCATAGGAAGCCCTAGTGACCACCTGGCAGAAAGCATCCAATATTCCCAAGCTGATCCAACAGACCTCACACACAAACAAGGAGTCTTGTCCCGAAAGAGTTTTCAAGAAAAAAAGGTAGGTGACTGGTCTAACGAAGAAGAAGATAGTATAACAGATTGATAGAACAGAGCAGGAATGAGAAAGAGCAAATGAGAAAGACAGCGACAGTTAGAATTTAATGCACTAAATTTCCATGTTATGTTTATCAGTTTATAGTCCCCTCTCTTCCCGTAAGGATTTTCAGAGAGGAGACTTCTGATACTAAATTTCCAGAAAGTGGGGATACTATTTATACTGAAACCCCCGGCACCCCAACGGGGGTAGAGAGCTAGACACAAAGAAAGACAAACGTTTATATATATAGACAGAGATACAGACAAAGATTGGAATACACAGCTAGATAGACACACATTAAGACATACATATAGACAGAGGTACAGGCAGAAAGATAGATAGACACACGTTCACACATATCGACCGAGATACAGATAGATAGATAGATAGATAGATAGATAGATAGATAGATAGATAGATAGATAGATAGATAGATAGATAGATAGATAGATAGATAGATAGATAGATAGATAGGTAGATAGATAGATAGATAGGTAGATAGATAGATAGGTAGATAGATAGGTAGATAGGTAGGCAGGTAGGTAGATAGATATAGATAGATAGATAGATAGATAGGCAGATAGGCAGATAGGCAGATAGATAGATAGATAGATAGATAGATAGATAGATAGATAGATAGATAGATAGATAGATAGATAGATAGATAGATAGATAGATAGATAGATAGATAGATAGATAGATAGATAGACAGACAGACAGACAGACAGATTAGTTAATTGTGAGCCCTCAACTTTAAGACTAAAGGAAAGGACAAACGGACAGAGAAAAAAACAACAAACGTTATCGCCATTTGCAATACTGAAGGCCTCTACAATATAATAAGTGAATGCTGTTATGCAGTGTAAACTATACTGTCTTTACGAACAAACTATATAGGCTACGGAGTTACGCTGTAGTAACAGAATGTAACATTAACAATCTGAAACTGCTAAGCAGCACTGACATGTCCAGGACTTGGCATTGGTTGAGATGGAAGATTTAATGCTCTGTGCGAGTCTCGCCTTTTGAACTAGCCGCTAACGTATTTAAACAATCCTGTTTACTTTTGAACTGTTATTTGTTATTCTGTACTTTTCATAAACCTTGAGATAACGTTTTAGAACTACTGGTTTGACAATCCATAATTCACACATTATTTATTTATTTATTTATTTATTTAGTACTTTATTTATATATTTATATATTTATTTAGTTAGGCAGGCAAACTATATATCACTCACTGTCAATTTTCAATGAAACACTCGCAAACAAAATTCTGTTTAGAATTTGTCAATAGGGCGAACATGAAACTGAAAATAGTGAACGATTTAAAGTTGTTCGGTGTTGTTTTGTCTGTTTAGATGTTGAGAAAGTGGGTGAGGTTTCCGCTAAGGGCTGTAACTCTGGTGCATCCTTATCGATTTCTGAGAACTCACGTGAGTGTTTTGGATTCAAAAGACTCCAAAAAAAATACAATTATCAAGAGTCAGTCTCTCACGATGAATAAAGCAATGTTATTGCGGTTGTCTCTTTCATTTCCGTTCCCACTCCTCATCTCCTACCCAACGCCCCTTTCCTGTCTCCTCTTCTCCCTCTCCCCCCTCCTCTGCCTCTGTCAAGGATTTAAGGGATAAAGGAACACAAAAAGGACAGGACGAGGAAAAGGAAAAGAGGATTGAGATGCTAATATGTGCCTTTCTTCGCAGGACAGGACTTTGAACGGGCCGGGCCAAGACTTTACAGACGGGCTTATTCTCATTGTACGGGACTTTGGACGAGACTGGACTGGTGGAGACGCGAAAGAGAGAGCTAACTATACTGTACTCATTGTACGGAGGATTAGAACAGCACACTTTGACACTTGTTCACAATCACCTATTTCCTCTATCTACACCTCCTGAATGGCAATCTAAATAACCTGCAAGTATCAAACAGGTATGTGTTTACTTTTTAATGGGGCGTTTAAAAAAAAAAGTTTATTGCTTTAAAGTTGAACTTTTATGTGACGTGCTTTTCTTTATCTTTGAAGTATAATGCGCCGCACAGTAGAATAGTTATTGTAGTAGTAGTAATAGTAGTAGTAGTTGTTGTTGTTGCTGCTGCTCTCCTCCTCCTCCTCCTCCTCCTCCTTCCTCCTCTCTCTCTCTCTCTCTCGCCACTCTTAAATGCTATCACTCTTTGCACTTTGTTGGTATGTTAAAATTCCAGTAAATTGCTAAGGAATCAATACTTTCACGACATTGGTGAAAATTTGTAGAACGAAACCTTGCATTTCGCAAAGCAGTGAAACCTAGAAAAGTCTCAATGAAAAACAAGATGGCCAGACATTCAAATGTATTTCCAGATATACGCGCACACATGGCCGAAAAATAAGCATTTTGAAAAAGTGTGAATGTTCTCGGCGATGTCGTGAATCGGCTTTCTCCGATTCCAGCAAAATGAAAACATGGAATCTTAGATTACGGTCTGAACTTTCTGCATGTACAATTATTTTTTTAAAAGCAACGGACGATCCACTGACCGACAATCTGGCTGCTACTGAAGAGAGTGGCTCATGATTTGAAGTGTCTGTATACCAAAACTCAACAAAATAACTTCAGCCGTTTTTTTTTTTTAAAGATATTGGGCTAAACGTGTTTAGCAACAAAATGAGTCAATTGGCCTTGACCTTTGATGTAGATCAAATATGATGGCACGGAAAGCAAGGCCACTAATCTAGGTAAAGCTGTTATGACGTTTAGTCACAATCCGTTCAGTGGTTTTTGAGATTTGGCTTTCCAACGGATTGACCGACCGACAGATAGACCGACATTGTGATTCCCGACTGTTTCAATGTATTTCCAGATTTATCTGGAAACACAAAGACGAGAGAGAGAGAGAGAGAGAGAGAGAGAGAGAGAGAGAGAGAGAGAGAGAGAGAGAGAGTCCGTGTCGTGACTTAACACATCAATGCCGAAGGAGGTTGGACGTTGAGGAATGCAACTTAGGCAGGTTAACTCACAACCTCCAGTTTAACACTTTACGTACCGCCAAGAAGAATCTCACAACGTTATAGATTTAACCCATTTCCGACCAGGTTTTTGTTTGCCTGCTGCCAGTGACAATTTACAAACGTCTTGCCCTTATCCAATGCCAGTTTTGGACTCAGAAAAATACGTCACATTTTTTTAAAATCTAACTGCACCTTGAGGAAAAAGCATGTATAAATTATACACTTTGTTGTTGTTGTTGTTGTTGTTGTTGTTTTGTAGTTGTTGTTAATTTCTTCTATTAATAAGCTAAACTATATCCAACAGCAAGAATTTTGATTTGCGAAATCAGTGATTGTGTAGACAGAACATGGAAACCGATGGTTTTCTCCGGATACTCCGGTTTCCTCACTCCTTTCGGTAATGGTATTGGGTGCAGACAATCTAAAAAAATTTTTAATAAAAAATTATTTCTCTTCCGCCATCTGTAATAGCGAACCCTTCAGATCGCCGCTCTTTGAATTCGAGTGAAGAAAAAGCACGTGATAGCATGCATTATTATTATTATTATTATTATTATTATTATTATTATTATTATTATTACAGTAAAACCTCCGTTTTACGACCTTTAAATTGCCATTAAAATGAGGTCTTAAATTAGAGGGGTCTTAAAAAGGAGGTAGGACATTTTCGAAAAAGACATTTAGAAAATTAATGAAGTAAAATAAATATATGTACAAAAAGTACAAATACCATTAAGTATAGGGTACATCTACCATCTTCCAGAAATATAGTTTAAACTTAGCCTCACAACCAATACAGTTAATATTTTCCTGTTTCTCATTATTTACAAAATAAAAAATCAATGTTGGTATAATAGTTGTTTAAAGGTGTATGTAAGTGCTGATTGCATGTTTGGAGTTATAACTATTTATAAGATAACCCCATTAATATTGTTGTAATTATTTTTATTCAATCATTGAATTTTTTTGGGAAAGAAAGCGGTTATTTCTGTTTGTTGGCATGATCCCTCCCACCCGTGCATGTTCCCTTAGTATGTCACTTTGAACGCCAGACTTGGTGTCGGCAAGATCTGATAGGCCCCTGCTCATGGCAAATCTGGTCAGCTCCTTAGAGTATTTCAAGCTGCTTTAATGGATCGTCTGCTGTTAAAAGTTGTACACGAAACTGTTTTCTTCAAGCGCACAAATATAGTGTTGCTTTGGAATCTGAATTTTTCAGATGCTATGTCGTAAAATTTAATTATTTGAAGGTCGCAAGTCGCGTTTTATAGGTAGTCGTTTAAGAGAGGTCGTTTATATAGTACAAAGCATCGGTGAATTTTTTTCCGGTCGTATGTTGGAGGGAGTCGTTTAAGAGAGGGTCTCAAAACGGAGGTTTTACTGTATTATTATTATTATTAGTATTAGTATTAGTATTAGTATTAGTATTAGTATTAGTAGTAGTATTATTACCGACTTTTTGTTGTTGATTTTTGACAGTTTATTGTCCCTTTTTATCGGGATATTCTGGGACGTCTCACCTGGGGAAGTCATAGTCGCAGCCTGTGGCTCACCCAAACCCAACCTACCTAAAATGTTAGTGGTGTTTTATTTCTATTTATTAATTAATTTTAATTTTCCTGGGGGAGCAAACCGGACTACCAGAGAAAACCCCCGAAACGTTGCCCGAGTCGAAAGTAAATAATATTTAGAGAAACATAAGGCCCACCTTTCAGGCGCCATTGATTTCTAGCGGGTTGACAAGGCAAGTTAGTCCCGCTTTTGACCACGCAGCGCCAACGCTCGCCTAGGTATATTTTAAAACATCTCTTAGGAATTTTAAAACATTTATATAAATATGATCTTGATTACGATTATTCTTTTTATCACTTTGTAACTACTGGTGTCATCCACATCTTCTATTTGTTTGGAATAAGTGCAGGTTACACAAATAAACCCTGCAAGACCCCTACCTCATATCTGCTTGGAGGCTTTGGATTGAGGTACGTCCGGAGAAACAGACCCTGCCACCCCTTCCTCCCCAAATTCCTCCCCTCCTCAAACTCCTCCACTCCCCAAACTTCAGGAAATCTGAAAACTCTTAAAATGTGTAGGGAAAAAAAGGCATTTTATGGAATGCTGGATGAACACGTAGTTAAGAAGGAAGTATAACTGAGTGGTGACAATGAAGATTGCTCGCCAACGTTGACAGTGTCGTACCGCCTTTAAGTTTTTGAAGGTTAGGCGATTGTTTATCTGGAATATTTTCCTCCGCGCTATATTGAGGATACAGGCGCTTGTATCTGGACACGCGAGCGCCTATGCCTATTTAGGATATCAAAGAAGGGAGACGCCAAAATTATGATATTGATTACAGTAAAACAAAAACGGATGAGAACACAAACTTATTAATTATTGAAGTAAAAGAACATTTAGACACTCGTTACTCAAATTATGCACATACACACACAAAATTACAGATGGGTCTGTGATAGAGACATAGGGTGTTAGATCACGATTTGTTATACCTAGTTTAAATATTAAAAAGTCATATTATTTAGGAAAAGGATGTTCTACATTTACAGCTAAGTTATATGCAATTATGATGGCACTGAACGACGTAATCAATGTTCCATTCGAGATTTTTGGTATTTTTATTTGTGTTGATTGAAAAGCGGTTCTTTATGCAATAAAAGACTGGAACTGCAAGGTTAGAAATGAGTTTTTATATGAAATAAAACATTTCATTCATTGTATTATTTTAAGAGGAATATGTTTAGACTTTTGCTGGGTCCCATCACACAGCGGAATTTATTGGAAT
>CM072519.1:68481839-68566839 GCA_036898135.1 Oncomelania hupensis
TTCACAGTTGACATTTGCCATTCGTTTAAAGTGATCGACTTATGTATGGAGCCGTCTGCTTTGGTGCATTAAAATTGATAATCTGATAAACATATTGTGTGTGCGTAATGAACTCTTAAGGGGAATTGAGAACATGTCATGAGCGTCGGGATCTTTAATGTCCGTGCAATGTGTTTACACACACATCCGAAGCCGAAAGATTAATTATCAATTTAAAATAGTGTTCTTCTATGTCGTAAATAAAACCTCATTATTTAACATTTTTTGTTGGACATAATTTCAGAAGATACTGTCTTTTGTTGGTTATAAAAATCCAACAGTAATTTTCTTTTTTGCCCGAGTATGCATGTATATAAAAAAGAGTCGTAACAGATATAAGTGGCCATACCATTCTGTCTCCCGAATACCTATGAATACATTACTCCCATTATCATCATCATCCTCGGCAGCAGCAGTAGCAGCTGCGACTGCAAACAAGATTATTACATTTAAACAGATCAAACAATGTTGTTTTCTAAATTAATCAGGTACATATCTTTGCAGTTTTAGATTTCTCCTTATACAAAACCAACAGCAAAAGTCACACCAAACGAATCCGCAAGATGGAGAAGAAACCGGAACCGGAAGTGGCGAATGGTATGGAGTTGGAAAAGTCGTACCACAACTGGAAAGGCGAAGACGCCCCTTCCCCTGTCGATCCACATGCTATCCCCATGACAAAATTAAAGGTGAATATTTATTTTATATAAACCTAAGGCAATGTATTAGATTTGTATTATTTTTACAAATTGATTTATATATTTATTTTTTGAAAATGCATATGAATCGCGCCTGTTCGTTGTTAGTTTTTTTTTTGTTTGTTTCTTTTCTTTTGTAATTCCCATCGCCTTTTGTCTCATCCTATAGTCTTTTTCTTCTCATCTGTCATTGTCGTTATATGTATCATCTTCATCGACGTCACCGTCATCTGTATCATCATTTTCTTCCGCCTCCCACTTATCATCATCATCACCATCACCATCATCATCACCATCATCATCATCATCATCATCATCATCATCATCATCATCATCATCATCATCATCATCATCATCATCATCATCATCTTCTTCTTCTTCTTCTTCTTCTTCTTCTTCTTCTTCTTCTTCTTCTTCTTCTTCTTCTTCTTCTTCTGCTTCTTGTTCTTGTTCTTGTTGTTCGTTCTTGTTCTTGTTCTTCTTCCCACCACCAATATCATCACCGCCATCATCAAACTTATTTTTGGGTAGTGATCAAACGCTATCACCATCACTGTGTTATAAACTCTTTCAGCTGTTCACATTGTTCTTTGTGTAGCAGCAGGAAGACCACCTCGTTGAAACTGCTCCCATAGAGATCCTGTGGGATTTGAAGAAGGTGAAAGAAAAAAAAGTGCATGAATATTACACAGTTTTGCAAACATTATTCAGAATCACTCAACTTTATTATCTCAACAAGAGAAATTCAGAATTGATTGATTGATTGATTGATTGACTGCCAACTGAAAATCTAAAGTTGGAATCATTCACTGACTGTTTGCATGTCATTTGAGCATGTCTGTTCACGTTGAAACGCAGTTATACAAGACTGCATTATCACCAGCCTCCTCAATGTCGTCATCGTCATCATCGTCGTCGTCGTGGTAATCATCATCATCATCATCATCATCATCATCATCATCATCATCATCATCATCATCATCATCATCATCATCATCATCATCATCATCATCATCATCTTCATCATCATCATCATCATCATCATCATCATCATCATCATCATCATCATATTCTCCTTCTTCTTTTCTTCCTTCTCCTTCTCCTCCTCTTCTCTCTCGCTCTCTCTTTCTAAACAGTATGTGCACAAAGTTTTCTTGACTACCATCATCGTCATCATCATCATCATCGTCGTCGTCGTGGTCATCATCATCATCATCGTCCTCCTCCTCCTCCTCATCATCATCGTGATCATCATCATCACCATTATTATCATATTTGAACAGTATGTGCTTGAAGCTTTCTTGACTGTCATCATCGTTATTATAAGAGGTAATACACATTGCTGCGATCGGTAGAAAGTATCGCCAAAACTCCCGCTAGCAGCAGGTGAAAGTATTCCCTCCATCCCTTCAAAGTATACTTTGGGCTCGCTGCTAGCCGCGGATGCGAACCGCAGTACTGTTTAAAAGTGATGGAAAGAGCGGAATATTGCTACAAGGGTTCGGGTAAGGGTTAGTTGTAGATCTATCCCTATCCCTCGCCCTAACCCTTTTCTCTACAGAAATGCTCTTTTTCCGTCCCAAAAACCCATTGGCCTTCTTGGATTCTTAAATTGTATGAAACCAAGTGAGGACAATGTCCGGCGTCAATAAACGGTTCGAAGAGATTCTCAAACGGTTCGTAAAAGACCGTTGACCTAGAAACAAATACAGCGTGACCTAATTCGTCGCCTAGATGAGACGAAACTTACTTTTCCGTTTCTAGTCTTTCACCGACACTGTAACTGAGCAGGCTGCTAACCTCGCCAAAGTATCCCTTCAAGCGTGTGCCTGGAGTATACTTTCTTTCGATCGCGTAGCTATGTGCAATGGGTGCATAGATATGTTGGATCATCATCATCATCATCATCATCATCATCATCATCATCATCATCATCATCATCATCATCATCATCATCATCATCATCATCATCATCATCATCATCATCGTCTTTAAACAGTATATGCACAGAGCTTTCTTGACTGTCCTTTAAGCTGGCACAGAAACAGAATATTGCTTTTTTTCCTCTTGTTTTTAAAGTGGTCCAGGCCTGCGAGTGTGCTACATCAAATATGATGTTGTAGAGAAATATATGCGTGTAAATTTAAGAGATAATCATCCTGCACAATGCTTTGTTGACAACAGCACGAAGCATGGCATACGCGATCTTCTGTGTTTTGTTTTGTCCACATTCACGCTCAATCATAGACTGTTGTTTTAAGACGCTTTAGGCGAGACAACTTCTACCCAAGTTTTGCACAAACTGTTGCTGCCTCCCTTGTCCTAAGACATGTTTATTGTCTCACGTCTGGAACAGTCAATTTACCCATTGCTAATATTACAGGCGTCTTAAATCAAAACTTTAGATAAAGGTACTCTTTGGATTTTACAGTATCAAGTTAGCACTATAGTTCACAGTAGTCATGAAGTAACGTTTTAAAATAGCATCGTCTGCAAAGATGAGATACTCATGATGTAGTTACGAGGAAGACTTTCGGTAGTTTGGGAGAAGAAAAAAAAAGGTTCAGTTTTACTTCTAGAGATGTTAAAAATGCAAGTAATACAGTACAGTTTTCAACTGTTCCGGGTGAGTTTCGATACTTTATAGATAAAGAGTGCAAGTGCATAATATTTACTATGAAAGCAGAAGTTCTCGATCAGGCATCCGATTGGTCTGGTTGAATGATCTGTAAAAGCTTAACGTCCACACCCAACGTTGGCGATATAGCAGACGGATATAGCTATCCCAGGTAAGGGACCTAAATCAGCACTGAACCACCAGAGCTAAGATGGACAATGAACAATTGTTACATTTATCTTGCCTACCCCGGGATTCCAACCTGGAGCATCGATGTGCCAGGCGATGCTTTACCACTGGGCTACGGAGGGGGAAACCGACTGGTCGTATTTTGACTGATTAGCATAGCATAGCATAGCATAGCATAGCATAGCTATTAGCCTTTGACCCTCATTATGTCATTCTGGGTTTACCACAACACCTCTCTTGCACGAAGTTTTGCTATAAGCAAAGAGTTTAGATTTAGAAAGCGCACGCTGACTTTGTAGGGATAAATCAGAAAGCCGCTCGTACAATGCAGTGCAGTGCAGTACAGCGCAGTGCTGTCCGTTGGAGTAATACTCGTCATGAACTGTGGAAAAGAGGAATCTAAAGCCTCTCTTCCTACTGGAAACCCATTGCAGATCTACAAGAACGTGTTCATAGTCAGCCTGGGCTTCCTGTTCCTGTTCACGTCATTTCAATCCATGGCCAACCTGCAGACGTCACTCAACAAGGAGGAAGGGGTGGGGGCTTACAGTCTGGCCGCTGTCTACGCTGCCCTGGTCGTCTCCTGCATTTTCCTACCCAAGTGAGTACTGAAACCAATATGGCGCTTTGTCAGCTCAAAGAGTTCTCACTTAAACCCAAGAAAACTGGACGATCCTGAGCATCGACTAGTGCTTGCTGGGTGTATTAGTGTAGTGGGCACTCACTCGTCTAGGACATAAGCGTCAGGATCTTTGAAAGTCCGTGTGATGGAAAGCGTGCGTGCACAGATTACACCTTAATACGCGTATCGTGGACCATTAGTGTCGGACGCTGACATCGCAAATTTATTTTGTGCGTGCTGGGTTTTGGTGGACATATAATTCATTAATTCTTGAGGCAGCTTCCTCTTATAATCTGGGCCTATGATTCTGGAGAAGTAGACCTATGATACTGGAGACGTAGGCCTTACTGGAGAAGTGGGCCTATGGTTATAGAAAAGTGGGCCTATGACGCTAGATAAGGAAGGCAAACTGGACTTCTTTATTTAATAATAATTAATATTATTAATAATTATTATGAATTGCATAGTCCTCACTGCGAACCATTTAATAACGGAACTAACAATGTTATGTAACTCAACGCACTATTTCTTGTCGCAGGTTGATCATTGCGCGGGTTGGATGCAAGTGGACCATCCCAGTGTGCATGATCGCCTACGCTCTGTACATGGCCGCCAATTTCTACGCCGTCATTTGGTTGATGACCATCGCTGGCGTCATCGTGGGCATCGCCGCCGCTCCTATGTGGTCAGCCAAATGCACTTACCTCACCCAACTGGGCGTGTGGTATTCCAAGATCACCAAGCAGTCTGAGGACGCGGTCATCAACAAGTTCTTCGGCTTCTTCTTCATGATGTTCCAGACTAGTAAGTGCCGTCTTCCACATCATTTAACCTTATCACCTTTCTCATGCTCAAGTAATAAAACAGGTAAAGCGCATGAGGGATTAATAAAGAGAAGAGGTTGTGGTCAACTCAGAACCTTACTGACTTCAGTTTTTAGTGCAGTCACTACTAAATTGTAGTCACCACACAATACTGCATCTACGTCAGGCCTGAGTGGTGGAACTTAACTGCCACGCACGATTGTCGCGCGGATGTAAACAAATCGTGCAGGTGCATCAAGACCTCCTCTATTAGGCCTACTTGCAGCGCCAAGAGGTGTTTGTCTGCGTGCGTGTCTGTGGTAGTATAAACATCTCTTGGCAATGCAAGTAATAATAAAGCCTGTACACGATTTGTTTGCCTCTGCACCATTGTCGTGCGTGGTAGTGAGTTCGCTTCTCATCCCAACTGACCAAGGCTTTGTGACAACAGCTGAAGCTCTCCCCGCTGCTTAATGAAAAAGTAAAAGTTATAAATTGTTACTCTCTTCTAGTTCTCTTTCATCATCAAGCCACATCCGGAAACATACTTCTCTAAAATGCATACAGGATGTGGTGTGTGTGTGTGTGTGTGTGTGTGTGTGTGTGTGGGTGTGTGTGTGTGTGTGTGTGTAGTGTAGTGTGTATGTAGTGTGTGTGTTTGTGTGTGTGTAGTGTGTATATGTGTGGAGGGGGGGGGAGAAAGAGAAAGACAGTCTGAGACCAAAAAAGACAGAAAAATAGCAATGATGACAAGTAGTATGAGCTAAGATATAATCGGTCAGCCCTGTTCGTTTAATGTACAGAAAGAAATATATTTAAGTATAACTGCATTGGTCAGAGTTTCAGAGTACATTGCTACATAGACTCAAAGGCGCTTGTATCTGGACACGCGAGCGCCTATGCAGCGCCTGTGACGCGTTTCCCTTTGGTTATCTATAGGACACGCGAGCGCCTGTGACGCGTCTCCCTTTGGTTATCTATTATAATATAATAGGGAGACGCGTTACAGGCATAGGCGCTCGGGTGTCCAGATACAAGCGCCTGTGCGTAGACTTTTCATGGGAGGTTTATAAGATTGTCTTAGAGGTTCGTAACACAATTGTTCGTTTGGGGTGACATGGGAGCGATTCTCACTACAGCAAAAGTTTGTAAGGTTCCTAACCTTTTCAGGAAGCTATTTTGTGCCAGTTGGCTCTCAGAACCCAGCACTTTGGGCTTGTCTTTGGGTTAGTAATCGTGCTATGTCAGAATAGTTCTATTAGTGGGTATACTGTTCCAGTTAAAGACGCCGTGTTTGTTTATGCAGGTCAGATCTGGGGAAACCTGATTTCTTCCACGGTGCTGGCAAAACCGCCAGGTGACAACTCTACAGGCAACAGCACCAAGGAAGACCCCGTCTGCGGCGCCGCCTTTGCCCCCAAAGAAGATACGAACAACACCAATTTTAAGCAGCCCGAGGAGCTGGTGAGTCCTTTGTATAGTGCGCATTTCTGCCTAAAGAGCTACTTAAGGCACTGACCGTAGTTAGGACTGAACACAAACCTCCGCTGTAGCCGTGTGGGGAAAATGATAGGTAAGCAATGCTGACTGCGGTTCGCACACCGTCTTGTATGACCGTCTACAGCAGTGATAACATAATAATAATAATAATAATAATAATAATAATAATAATAATAATAATAATAATAATAATAATAATGGATGCTGTACGCGCCTTAGTCGTAAATCAGATTCAAAGCGCGGCGATCTGTACGCAGCATACACGCTCACATGTTAAGACACTCCTACATACACAACACACACACACATTCATCACTCAAACAGGTGGTGTAAAGAAACGTCGCTATTAGAAGACGGACAGGAAATCGAATTTTTAAATTTGTGACATTTTTAGATTGATTGCATTTAGTACCATTATTGAAGGGAGCGAGGAAACCGGGGTACCCGGAAAAAAACCTCGGTGGCCTCAATAGTCTCGTACCTAAGTCACATAAGTTCGCCCCTTGCGGGAATCGAACCCGCGACCTTCGGCATAGGAAACGGGCGACTTACCCACTGCACCCCATGGCTCAGGCAGCTCTCTGTCCTATGACAGTATAAAATGAGGTCCAGTCTTTGTCCGAAGGCATTGCGTCGAAGGGCTTTTAAAGACCCTGACGCTCATGTTCCAGACGGACGAGTGCCACATATAGGTAAACACTCTCTGGAAGCACTGCGCCCTATTCCCATCGTCCTGTATGGCGCTGTTTTGTGGCTGTCGATGAGAAAGCCCGCATGGGTGACTGCAACAGTTTTTTTTAATAGAAAATCCGCGTTGAAACGGAGGCCAATGGGTCAGCTGTTGTGGCTGGTGTGGTGTAATCTTCAGTGTGTGTTTGTGGACAGGTACAACACCTACTGATCATCTACGTGTGCTGCGCTGTGGTGGCCTTCTTCATCGTCGTCTTCTTGCTGGACCCCATCAAGCTGGACAAGGAGTCCTCAGTGGAGGATCGCAGGTTCTCACTCCACCTGCTGATTTCCACGGGCAGGCACCTCATCAGCTCTCCAGCGCAGATGCTGCTCGTCCCCCTCACCATTTACAGCGGGGTGGAGCAGGCTTTCATTGGGGGTGATTACACGCAGGTGAGATTGTCGGGTGGGAGTATAAACCGAGGTCTAGCCTGTGCACGCATGCATTCCATAGCACGGACTTTAAAGATCCTGACTCCTAGACTGGGTGAGTGCGGGCTACACCACTACACCCAGCAATCACTAGGTCTTTTCTTCCCCATCCCCGGTCGCCCAGGATTGTGCTCAGTGGTCTGAGGAGTCAAACCAGGCGCCTAAGGCAGCAAGTGGGCGCCTCGGGCGTCTTGAGTGAGATCCTGTATCCGCCAGCGCCTATAGCAGGTCTTGAGTGAGATCATGTATGGGCCAGCGCCTATAGCAGGCCTTGAGTGAGATCCTGTTTGGGCCAGCGCCTATAGCAGGTCTTGAGTGAGATCCTGTATGGGCCAGCGCCTATAGCAGGCCTTGAGTGAGATCCTGTATGGGCCAGCGCCTATAGCAGGCCTTGAGTGAGATCCTGTTTGGGCCAGCGCCTATAGCAGGTCTTGAGTGAGATCCTGTATGGGCCAGCGCCTATAGCAGGCCTTGAGTGAGATCCTGTTTGGGCCAGCGCCTATAGCAGCTCTTGAGTGAGATCCTGTATGGGCCAGCGCCTATAGCAGGTCTTGAGTGAGATCCTGTTTGGGCCAGCGCCTATAGCAGGTCTTGAGTGAGATCCTGTATGGGCCAGCGCCTATAGCAGGTCTTGAGTGAGATCCTGTATGGGCCAGCGCCTATAGCAGGTCTTGAGCTGGAAAAGCGCTTTATAAGCCATTAAATAAATAAATAAATACTGTACCGACCAGCGCCTTGAACTGGCATTGAGTAGCGCTATTTATAAGAACAATAAGTTAAATAAATATATAACTATACAGAAACATCGATAAATAAATAAATAAATAAATAAATAAATAACATTTTTATGGCGGATGCATATTGCTTGGTTGTTCCTCTTGATGTATTCACCCCTGTAGCCAACCCAGCCTTCTGTCTTTCCGTGTAAGCGGACATGAACCAATGTAAGCCTATTGATGTATTGTCCATCTTGTGTTGCAGTCGTACGTCAGCTGCTCGCTAGGGGTCGCCAACGTCGGCTACATCTTCATCTGCTACGGCGTGGTGGATGCGGCCTGTTCATTCTGCTTCGGGCGCCTTGTACAGTACATAGGTCACATACCCTTCTTTGTCCTCGGTAAGTGTTGGCCCAAACGTCTGTTTGTATCACAAGACTTAGTGTTTCTCTGTAGGGCTCGTCTCTCTCCGTACTGCACTAGCAGACCTATACAGAGAGCGCCTGCACTAAGCTTGCTGTTTTATCTGGAGTTCTTTTGTTTTTTTCCTCGGTTACTTTAGGCTAGGTTAGGGGTGTCGGATAGCGCAGTGGTTGGAGCACTCGCTACTGTGTCGCAAGTTAAGCACCGTCCAGTGCGGTTAGCACTTGGATGGGTGACCGCAAAACGTGAAGCGACAAATAACAACGCCCCCAGTTGACTCAACTGTGACTGAGTACCTACTCTCTTAAGGGTGGGGAAGGTAAAGCAGCGAGGGAGAGAGATGGGCATCACCCTCATTACGCTGGCCCAAGATAAGTGTGATCTCCAACATCACGCTCCCATACGGCCACAAGGCTATGGGACCACCTTTACCTTTACCTTTACCTTACTTTAGGCTAGCTGCTAGCTACGTGTTTCTCTTAGATGTGTGACAGCGCACTAGAAACCCTGACGAAGCTTCCAGAGTAGAAAGCTGTTCACGAAACTTTCCTTCAAACGATTTCACAGCGCGGCGATCTAAGGAGGTCGCTGTTAAAGCAGACTGAAGGGAGATCATTTTGGTTTAACTTTCGAAGAATTATAAGCTTACGTATTACTTGTAAGGAATGGATGGAGGAAAAGGGACTACCAGAAGAAGAAAAATCCATTATTTCTGTTCGCTCTGGTCCCATTTGGATGCAGTGGAAGGCGAGGATGAAGCGAAAGTGGTTAGAAGAAAGGGGGGAGGGGGAGTGGGAAGGAGGGTAGTGGGTTCACGCTTTCAAACAATAAAAAGTCCTGGATGGTCTGACTTTCTGATTAATTTGGCAACGTGAACAGTGAACATAATACACAGATGAAATATATATTTGTCCTCAAGCATGCCAACGAAACTTGTGTGCAGCACACGTCACATGAACATATGTTCGTCCTTCCGTTGGAAGATGACCGACTTCATCGGAGGTCATATGGGTTAGTGGAGGGGAGGGATAGGGAGGGGGAGGGAGGGAGAGGGAGAAGGGAGCATGGGTTGGCAGATGGCTGAACGTGATCATACTATGATGACTAACAAGCACCACCAACGTATTGGAACACATGATGTTACTGAGGTCAATAAACAATGACTACCACCACTGCAAGGTCAACATGCCTGGTAGGACTATGTACAGGTTTGTCCATTCGTGCTTTGCTGTTCCATTTCAGCCTTTTTGCTGCACGGGAGTCTGCAGATCATCCTGTTGCTATGGTCACCCAACAAAGACGATACCTTATACTATTACCTCATTGCCGCCTTCTGGGGAATGGGGGATGCCGTCATCCAGACTCAAATCAATGGTACATTGTGATAGATGATGGTGATGGTGATGATGAAGATGATGATGATGATGGTGATGATGATGATGGTGATGATGATGATGGTGATGGTGATAATGGAGGTAATACACATTGCTGCGATCGGTAGAAAGTATCGCCAAATCTCCCGCTAGCAGCAGGTGAAAGTGTTCCCTCCATCCCTTCAAAGTACATGACCTTTGGGCTCGCTGCTAGCCGCGGATGCGAACCGCAGTACTGTTTAAAATTGACGGAAAGAGCGAAATATTGCTACAAGGGTTCGGGTAAGGGTTAGTTGTAGATCTAGCCCTAGCCCTTGCCCTATTCTCTACAGAAATGCTCCTTTTCCCTCCCAAAAACCCATTTGCCTTCTTGGATTCTTAAATTGTATGAAACCAAGTGAGGACACTATCCGGCGTCAATAAACGGTTCGAAAAGATTCTCAAACGGTTCGTAAAAGACAGTTTACCTAGAAACAAATACAGCGTGACCTAATTCGTCGCATAGAGGAGACGAAACACTTTTCCGTTTCTAGTTTTTCACCGACACTGTAACTGAGCAGGCTGCTAACCTCGCCAAAAGTATCCTTTCAAGGGACAAGGGACATACTTTGGCCTGCTGCGCAGCGCGTGCCTGGAGTATACTTTCTTTCGATCGTAGCTATGTGCAATGGGTGGATAATGATGATGATGATGATGATGATAATGACGGTGATGGTGATGATGATGATGATGATGATGATGATGATAATGATGATGATGATGATGATGATGATGATGATGATGATAGTCAGCAAGTCGACTAACAGTAATGATATTACAGTCTGCTATAAATTTGTCTTGCATTATATGACCATTTGCTTTCCTGCTCCTCCTTCTCTCATTTTCTCCGTACTCCCCGTCCTCGTCCTTATTCCTGGAATCTTACTTTCCCCATCTCTCGTCATCTGCCATTCCCCTCTCCCTCCGCCCACGTCTACCTTCTCCTTTTTCATCCTCCTCCCCTTGACCTTTCATCCATATCCTCCATCTTGCTCCTTAATTCTCGCGCCTCTCCATTCATTTCTTCTTTCACCTGCTTTTGTGTGTGTGCAGCCCTATACGGAGCCCTGTTTACAGAGAACACAGAAGCCGCTTTCGCCAACTACCGTCTGTGGGAGTCCGTGGGTTTCGTGATGACCTACCTGTACCAGAACTCCCTCAAGACCGAGTACAAGCTCTACATCTGCTTGGCGTTCTTGGGCACTGGGATGCTGTGCTACAGTATCGTGGAGATTATGGAAAAGAAGAAGAAAAGCTGCAAAGCCGAAATCACTTCTACTAAGAACCGGCTGTAAATAGATTAAAATGGAGACAACACGATTTTTTTTTCATAGGAGTAGTATAAGTTTTTGTTTTGGTTGCAGTTTATTATCCCTTTCTATCGGGAAACTCTGGGCCGCTTCCCCTGGGGAAGGCGTAGTCGCAGCCTGTGGCGCGCCCAAACCCAACCTACCTAATATTATTTGTGATTTTTGAAATGTTGATGGGGGGAGCAAACGGGAGTACCCGGAGAAAACCCCCGAGACGTTGCCCGAGTCGAAAGTAAATAATTTTGGAGTAACATAACGCCCAGATGCTGGATCGAACCCACACCTGTCAGGCGCCATTGGTTTCTGGCTTGTGGACAAGGCAAGTTAGTTCCGCCTTAGCCCACTTGGCCACAGCGCTCGCTCCATAAGTAGTCTCCCTTGAAAAAAAAAGGGCGGGGTTGGAGGGGGGAAGGGAGGAGGACTCTTCTCATGTATGCAATAATTGTAAGTTGAAAGTTCTGCTACTTCTTTTTGGGTAAAACTCAAAATAAGGTTGTTTCGCCTTGTAAATCGGGAACTGCGTTAGTAAAAGCACGAATCGGTCATAAATTTAAAGTCAATATAGAAACTTCCGATCGTGCTTTTAATAATATATGGATTTGTATTATACTGCCAAAATCGTGTGTATTATGTTATTGAATTGTATTGTGCGAGGCGTGATGAATATTACTCGTGCCTTCTAAGTGTTTTATACAGTTTTCCAGAACAGGGGTTTTACTCAAACTGGGCGGCAGTAGCAGATCCTCGATAGCAGAAACAACCTTTAGATTAGAGAGATTCATACGTAACACCCAGGGCGCAACCCTTGAGTGTCGAAAATTCGCTAAATACAGGCACCCAGCTTGAGTAATGCTCCTTTATTTACATCAAGAGCACAAAATGATGTATATATATTGTGAACAATATATTTTAAATGAATTCGTTTTCTTTGGCCCAAAAAAAATTGTTGGTGGTGTTTTGTGTATGTTTGTTTTTGAAAATGGGAATCAATGGTTTGAGCTCGTTGACTTTATATGAAATGTATGCCTGATTTTATTTACCGAGAACAATATCAACGGTCAAATGTTATGATGTTCTTGTCACAAGCCATTTTATCAACACAAAAAATCAACTGCGATCAAAACTGGTAATCTCGCTTTTTGTTTGGTGGAGGTGTTGGGAAAATGGCGGGGATGGATGGATGAGAGAGAGAATGTGAGGGAGGGGAAGAACGAGGAGAGAGAGAGAGAGGGGAGAGAGAGAGAGAGAGAGAGAGAGAGAGAGAGAGAGAGAGAGTGTGTATGTGCGTGGCTAGGTAGAAACGGCGTTACTCTGACATACACTTGAAACGCTACGTACTTTCTTTTGACGGCCCCGTTATTTTGACGTCAAAACAGTGTTTCGTTAGGGTTAGGGCTGTGTTAGGGTTTGGGTTAGAGTTAGGGTTAGGGATAGCTTCAAAAAATTGCACTCGCTACTGTGTCGCAAGTTAAGCACCGTCCAGTGCGGTTAGCACTTGAATGGGTGACCGCAAAACGTGAAGCGACAAATAACAACGCTTCCAGTTGACTCAACTGTGACTGAGTACCTACTCTCTTAAGGGTGGGGAAGGTAAAGCAGCGAGGGAGAGAGATGGGCATCACCCTCATTACGCTGGCCTAAGATAAGTGTGATCTCCAACATCACGCTCCCCTACGGCCACAAGGCTATGGGACTAACTTTTTTTTTTCTTTAAAAAATTGCAAAATGTCAAAGTAATGTTAAAAGTGTCAAAATAATGTATGTAGAGTTTCATGACAGTCATCACAACGGCGTTTTTACGCGGTTTTGTGTGTGTGTGTGTGTGTGTGTGGGTGTGTGTGTGTGTGTGTGTGTGTGTGTGTGTGTGGGCACACTTGCACAGTGTTATCTGGACAAATCAGTGAAAATCTACATAACTTGTATTGACATGCCTACTTGTTTTGACGTCAGAACAATGATCCGTTAGAGTTAGGGCTGGGTTAGGGTTTGGGTTAGGGTTAGGGGTTCGAACACTTCAAAGTACTTAAAAATGGGGACGAAATATGACCCTTTGTCAGCACAACGTATGTGGCGTTTCGGGAAAGTCATCATAATACTGTGTAACCTCGGCTTGGTGTGTGTGTGTGTGTGTGTGTGTGTGTGTGGGTGTGTGTGGATGTGTGTGTGTGTGTGTGTATGTGTGTGTGTGTGTGTGGATGTGTGTGTATGTGTGTGTGTATGTGTGTGTGTGTGTGTGTGTGTGTGTGTGTGGATGTAGAAATGCCGTTATTGTTATACGCCCTTTATACTCTACCTACGTTCTTTTGACGGCCCCATTAGTTTGAAGTCATAACAGTATTCCGTTAGGATTAGAGCTATGTTAGGGTTTGGATTAGAGTTAGGGTTTGTGGTAGGGTTTGCTTCAAAAAAAGGACAAATGTTTTTTTAAATGTCAAAACTACGAATGTGGCGTTTCATGAAAGTCATAACAACGAAGTTTTTACACGGTTGTGTGTGTGGGGGGGAGGGGGGAGAGCGGGGGGTATGGGTGAGTGGTTGGATGGGTGGGTGAGTTTTCTCTCCACTTTTCGTCATGCCTATGGGTACGAAGTAAGTCAGTCTTCTTCATAGTACACAGGAGGTATGCGGTTTATTGTTGTGCTGTCAGTCTTCTGAATCATTACAGTATAATACACATATTGTTTGATAAATTAACATTGTAATACATTCTATACTGTGTTTTTCCTTGTAACCAAAGTTGTAATATGACCCATTTTCACACTTGTACCTGCGATCGCATTATTTGTTGTGATTATTTAATATGTTATTTAGATCGACATTTCTGCCTATCAAAATAAAAAAATAATAATGGTACTAACACCGATCTGTTACTTCGAATATTATATAAAATTGTAACTTTATTTAAATTATTATTGTTGTGTAGCACAAGGATAGAAGCCCATTATCACTGATTGGTTAGATCCTTGTCATACTTCGATACATAATTGGAGTTGTACATTAATAACATTCATTACATTGTTTTAAATACGTTGCGCGTGCCTAGGTGTGTGTTTATGTGTGCACAGATCTTGATTGTATTGTTACATCAGGTTGTTATTGTAATAAAGTTATTTTGTCATACTAATTGTTATTGTTACAACCCCCAAAGGCAAGATGGAAAAAAGGACACCTAGTGCTTACTCTTTTACCCTTGTTAAATAATGGCTATCTTATCTTATCTTATCTTATCTTATCTTATCTTATCTTATCTTATCTTATCTTATCTTATCTTATCTTATCTTATCTTATCTTATCTTATCTTATCTTATCTGATCTTATCTCTTCTTATCTTCTTATCTTATCTTATATTATCTGATCTTATCTCATCTTCTTATCTTATCTTATATTATCTGATCTTATCTCATCTTATCTTTTCAAACGTGAAACAGTCTTATAATCTCTGGTTTCACAGGATACACAATGTGATACAAAGTATATTGTTCTGTGGTTTCACGGTATTTTGTGGTTTTACATTGTAACTACCAAAACCACATTGCTAACTGTGACTATGATCTGCTAGTTAAGGATAGAAAATATTTTAAATGTAATTTTTTAAATCTTTTAATTGAATAGATCTTTCTCAAATACATATATGAAAGAGAGTGAGAGAGAGAGAGAGAGAGAGAGAGAGAGAGAGAGAGAGAGAGAGAGAGAGAGACCTACAGACAGACATGCAGAGAGACAGAGAGACATGGACAGAGAGGCAGAGCCAGAGAGGCAGGCAAACTAAGTGTGTGTTATACGTGCGCGCGTTTCTGTGTATTTCTGTGTGTTATGTGTGTTTATGTGTGTAGTATGCGTGCGCGCTACTCTGCGCGGGTGTACGTATGTACAATTATTGCTTGAACGTGTAGCAATGCATTTCATTAATGAATATGAATCAGATGCTTCACATAATTATATGCACTGATATTTATATTAATTGTGTATTACACACTTTCTACTATTAACACAAAATGTTGTTTTTTAATGTGAATGGCCATCAAATCGAATTTGTTATTTCTGTTCCTACCAGTACTATCAAAGTTTGTTTGTTTTTAAATTAAATTATTTAATTTCCTGCTTGCTTCATTTAAATTAATTATAAATGTAAGCACACATGCCTATATAACGTACACCTTGAGCATGTTCATGGTACCCCCGTTGGGGTGCCGGGGGTTTCAGTATAAATAGTATCCCCACTTTCTGGAAATTTAGTGCTTTAAATTCCCACTGTCGCTGTCTTTCTCATTTGCTCTTTCTCATTCCTGCTCTGTTCTATCATTCTGCTATACTATCGTCTTCTTCGCTAGCCCAGTCTCCTACCTTTTTTCTTGAAAACTCTTCCGGGATAAGACTCCTTATTTGTGTATGAGGTCTGTTGGATCAGCTTGGGAATATTGGACGCTTTCTGCCAGGTGGTCACTAGGGCTTCCTATGATGTTACTATTTAGCAATGTAGGCATTTTATATGTATGTGTTTTGTTGATAATTTATAATGATGTTTGTATTCTATTTTGTTTTTGTAAACGGGGGTTCGATAAGTTGGGGTGAAGCCTCAGCTGTCCCCTGCGTGGGATGTCTTTATTGTAAAGTGACTGGCTGGTGGAGAGCTTTCGGTTTTACCACTAGGGTTGTTTCAGCAGATCTTTTATGCGGATCGGGGGTTGTCCGGTCCTGATTTGGCTCGGAAGAGTCCGCTGGACCTAAAGCAATAATAATGTAATGTAATGTAATGTTCATGGTGTGGATTTGTGCGCTGTACAAATCTACTTCACCATCATCATGCTGTTAAAAAAATAGTATTGGAAAGAAGCGAACATTAAATTTTGTGGGATGGTTTCCCCCCCCCCCCCCCCCCGGGTTGCTGAGTACAGGGAAAGATGGAGTACGCTGGTTAAACGATCATCTGTGGTGCCCCTACGACCTCCGAGTTATGGGATAGGATAGGATAGGATACGATGTCAGCTGATCTCGCACACGCATTGTCAATCGCTGGGGCCGTGTTGGGCCAATCTCGTCACTGTGAGATAAAATCAGAGTCCTGCAGTTACATTCTTCCAATGTATGGATCACACTTCTTGTTGTTTCCTGTAAATGCGGTATTATTTACAAAGTTATAATAGGGAGCTACTTTTCAACCACCTTCTCTTAAATGAAATAACCTTGTTCGTATTAATGTGTGTCGGATAGCGCAGTGGTTGGAGCACTCGCTACTGTGTCGCAAGTTAAGCACCGTCCAGTGCGGTTAGCCCTTGGATGGCTGACCGCAAAACGTGAAGCGACAAAAAACAACGCCCCCAGTTGACTCAACTGTGACTGAGTACCTACTCTCTTAAGGGTGGGGAAGGTAAAGCAGCGAGGGGGAGAGATGGGCATCACCCTCATTACGCTGGCCCAAGATAAGTGTGATCTCCAACATCACGCTCCCCTACGGCCACAAGGCTATGGGACTACCTTTACCTTTACCTTTTTTAGGTTCAGTAAGATTCGGAGCTTTCCATCTTTTAAGAAACCTTGCTACAGCTACCAAAATATTCACCCGCTTGTTCTTAAACAGCGCAATACAAGCTCAAAGAAGCTCTCAAGGCGTTTGCAGAAATGTGGAACTAACTGAAACATTGTTAGGCGCCAACTAACAGGATGCATAGGACTTCGTTTTGTAGTTCAAGTTACCGTTCCTCTTTTCTTTTCTTTTTTACTCTGTCTAGTTTTTGGGACTCCGTGCCTTGGGCTTAAAATTAAGGTAATATATGCACGTAAATGTTTACATTAAATGCTCTAGTTCAAATAAACGTATTCAAATATTTCATGTTTCGCTCAGCTTCGGGTGTGTGTATGTGTGAGTGTGTGTGTGTGTGGGGGGGGGGGGGCACACTTACACAGTGTTATCTGGACAAACCAGTGAACATCTACCTAACTTGTTTTGACAGACCTACTTATTTTGACGTCAGAACAATGAACCGTTAGGGTTAGGGCTGGGTTAGGGTTAGGGTTAGTGTTCGAATACTTAAAAGAACTTAAAGAGGGGAACGAAATATGACCCATTGTCAGCACAACGTATATCGCGTTTCAGGAAAGTCATGATAATACTGTGTAATCTCGGCTCTGTGTGGGTGTGTGTATGTGTGTGTATGATTGACGTACTTGTACTATTGTAAGATCTGAAACAGTGTGAGTGAAGAATCTCTGGGATTATTTGTTACAAGATGCGTTAGATGCGATGAAATTGGTTACCTAGTACCTGCATATTGTTAATGTATATGGTTTAAAACTGATGATTCTGCGCCTGCTGTCATTTCTTTTGGGGTAATAAAGGTGTGTTGTACTGTATGAAGTGACGTAACCAGGCTTTTGTATTGGTTGGTTTTGTGTTCATACCAAGCGCTTTACTGTAGCATGCGTGGTTTTTTTTTCTTCCATTTCTGCCATCAACGTACAGGCTCTAGTTCAAATAAATCCATTCAATTTACCTAACTCTCTTTTTGCCCCGCTGTGCATCCTTCTTGTTCCTTTACCTGTAACTGAATCTTGTACATAGTCTGATTTTGGGGCGTAGGCCTCAAAGGGGGATGTTGAAAGGGGCTGCTCTCAGACGGACGGTAATGAGTCTACTGGAGACTGGGCGGCAACCCATGACAATGGTCAGAATGTCTTTGTGGACCAAGAATCCAACGCCGTGTTGGTGCCTGTTATCTCTCCTGCTGAAACAAAGCTTGTGGCCTTTGTCGGTCGTTGTTTCACCTTGGCCTTTCCAGCGCAGTTCGCTGATACCTAAAATGTCCCATCCATAGTGGTCCAGTTCGTGGGCCAGTTCTTCTCATTTTCCCTCCGCAGTTAGGGTCCTGATATTCCAGGTTCTTATGACAATGTTGTCTCTCGTGCGGGTCTCTCTAAGTTATCCGTCAGTAACCCACTTATTACTTCCGTCCTGGTGGCCAACGGAAGGCGCGATCCTTAGTGACCCGGGCGAAGACCGATCCGGTATGGAGTGAGCGGTTCTTTTCATCATACGACGTGTCTTGGGCAAGAGAGACCTGGTGGAGCCCAACCCTCTCCAGTCTGTTGGCCACAGCCGAAATCCACAAGTAGTACAGTGTGGCCCTCCTTAGCCCTGAGCACGTGGTCGTTGAATTTATTGTAACAGGAAGTCATCTCCAGGATCGCACACGCCTGCCGCCCTGACAAGGTTGAAGCCCATTTGAAAAGACAGGACCATCAGTCTACACTCCAAGGTTCGGTTGATGCGAAACATGGACCCTCACAGCAGACCTACAACGAAGAATACAAAGCTCGGAAATGAGGTGATACAGAAGACTTTCTGAGCATTTCCTATACCCAGCACATCACTAAAGACAACACGACGACACGCTCACAGTGGTAAAGAAACGGAAACTCCGATGGTATGACCGCGTCAGTAGAGCATCAGGCCTTGCAAAGACCATCCTGCAAGGCACGGTGCGAGGAGGCAGAAGAAGAGGGAGACAGAAAAAGAGGTGGGTGGACAGCATTCGAGAATGGGCTGGCATGACACCTGAGCGAAGCCATGAGGGTTGCAGCTGAGGAGAGAGAAAGATGGAGCACGCTGGTTAAACGATCATCTGTGGTGCATCAATGACTTTCGAGTTACGCAATATGTTAGGATATGAAAGGAATCTTGTACTTCAAGTAAACCTTTTGAAATGACTGTTTTGCCCCGTCTGTGTCCCTTTTTCTTTTCACTAAAGAACGTCCATTTTACACACATGTACCGGAACATTACTTGATTTCCGAAATACCTTTTCTTTCTATCTTTCTTTCTTTTCTTTCTTTCTTTCTTTCTTTCTTTCTTTCTTTTTTTGTGACAGCGCCGTGGTTCAGTGGTAGAGCATTTGCCTGGCACACCGAAGACTTACATGTAAGTTCCAGTCCCGTGGTGGGCAAGATATAAGTGGTCATTTTCCACTGTCCATCTTAGCAGTATGATTGCTCTGGTGGTTCAGTGTTGATTTACAGACCTTACCCCCTTTTTTCCCTGGGATGCTTTGCCTTCTGCCGTATCTCCAATGGTGGTGAGTATAGACGTTACACTACAATGGTGGCCCTAGACGTTACACTACATTGGTGGCCATAGACGTTACTCTACATTGGTGGCCATAGACGTTACACTACAATGGTGGCCATAGACGTTACACTACAATGGTGGCTATAGACGTTACACTACATTGGTGGCTATAGACGTTACACTAAAATGGTGGCTATAGACGTTACACTACATTGGTGGCCATAGACGTTACACTACATTGGTGGCTATAGACGTTACACTACAATGGTGGCCATAGACGTTACACTACATTGGTGGCCATAGACGTTACACTACATTGGTGGCCACAGACGTTACTCTACAATGGTAGCTATAGACGTTACACTACAATGGTGGCTATAGACGTTACACTACATTGGTGGCCATAGACGTTACACTACAATGGTGGCTATAGACGTTACACTACAATGGTGGCTATAGACGTTACACTACAATGGTGGCCATAGACGTTACACTACAATGGTGGCTATAGACGTTACACTACAATGGTGGCCATAGACGTTACACTACAATGGTGGCTATAGACGTTACACTACAATGGTGGCTATAGACGTTACACTACAATGGTGGCCATAGACGTTACACTACAATGGTGGCTATAGACGTTACACTACAATGGTGGCTATAGACGTTACACTACAATGGTGGCTATAGACGTTACACTACAATGGTGGCTATAGACGTTACACTACAATGGTGGCTATAGACGTTACACTACAATGGTGGCTATAGACGTTACACTACAATGGTGGCTATAGACGTTACACTACAATGGTGGCCATAGACGTTACACTACAATGGTGGCCATAGACGTTACACTACAATGGTGGCCATAGACGTTACACTACAATGGTGGCCATAGACGTTACACTACAATGGTGGCCATAGACGTTACACTACAATGGTGGCTATAGACGTTACACTACAATGGTGGCTATAGACGTTACACTACAATGGTGGCCATAGACGTTACACTACAATGGTGGCTATAGACGTTACACTACAATGGTGGCTATAGACGTTACACTACAATGGTGGCTATAGACGTTACACTACAATGGTGGCTATAGACGTTACACTACAATGGTGGCTATAGACGTTACACTACAATGGTGGCCATAGACGTTACTCTACAATGGTAGCTATAGACGTTACACTACAATGGTGGCTATAGACGTTACACTACAATGGTGGCCATAGACGTTACACTACAATGGTGGCCATAGACGTTACACTACAATGGTGGCCATAGACGTTACACTACAATGGTGGCCATAGACGTTACACTACAATGGTGGCTATAGACGTTACACTACATTGGTGGCTATAGACGTTACACTACATTGGTGGCTATAGACGTTACACTACATTGGTGGCTATAGACGTTACACTACAATGGTGGCTATAGACGTTACACTACATTGGTGGCCATAGACGTTACACTACAATGGTGGCCATAGACGTTACACTACATTGGTGGCCATAGACGCTACACTACAATGGTGGCCATAGACGTTACACTACAATGGTGGCTATAGACGTTACACTACAATGGTGGCCATAGACGTTACACTACAATGGTGGCCATAGACGTTACACTACAATGGTGGCCATAGACGTTACACTACAATGGTGGCTATAGACGTTACACTACAATGGTGGCTATAGACGTTACACTACAATGGTAGCTATAGACGTTACACTACAATGGTGGCCATAGACGTTACACTACAATGGTGGCTATAGACGTTACACTACAATGGTTGCCATAGACGTTACACTACATTGGTGGCCATAGACGTTACACTACAATGGTGGCTATAGACGTTACACTACAATGGTGGCCATAGACGTTACTCTACAATGGTAGCTATAGACGTTACACTACAATGGTGGCCATAGACGTTACTCTACAATGGTAGCTATAGACGTTACACTACAATGGTGGCCATAGACGTTACTCTACAATGGTAGCTTTAGACGTTACACTACAATTCAGTCTTTATTTCATCTCCGTTTGTTTTTTTCATTTGTGTGTGTGTGTGTGTGTGTGTGTGTGTGTGTGTGGGTGTGTGTGTGTGTGTGAAATTCCTATCCTATCCTATCCTGCAACTCAAAGATCGTTAGGGGCAACACAGATGATCGTTTAACCAGCGTATTCCATTTTTCTCTGTTCTCAGCCTCCCTCATGGCTTCGTTCAGTGTCAAACCAGTCCATCCTCGAATGTTGTTCTACCACCTCTTTTTCTGCCTCCCTCTTCTTCTACCTCCTTGCACTGTGCCTTGCAGGATGGTCTTTGGCCATACCATCGGAGTTTGCGTTTATTCACCATTGTGAGCATGTCATCATGTTGTCCAATGGCTTGTGTGATGGTCTGTCGGACTTCTTCGTTGGTGATGTGCTGGGTGTAGGAAATGTCCAGAAGTCTTCTGTAGCACCTCATCTCCATGCTTTGTATTCTTCTTTGTAGTGATTAAATCCCTTCAAAGAATATCTCCCTCTCTCTCTCTCTTCCTCTCTCTCTCTCTCCCTTTCTCTCTCTCTCCCTCTCTCTCCCTTACTCTTTTACCCTTGCAAAATAAAACTATCTTATCTTACATCCCTCTCTCTCTCCCTCTCTCTCTCTCGTCATCTCTCTTCCTCTCTCTCTCCCTCTTTCTCTCCCTCCACCTCTCTCTCCCTCTCTCTTTCTCCCTCCCTCTCTCTCTCCCTCCACCTCTCTCTCCCTCTCTCTCTCATTCCCTCTCTCTCTCCCCACTCTTCTTGCAGTTTGTCAAGGGCGCTGTTTGTAAGATGATTCACTTAGGTCTTGAAAAAACTAGTTTCTGTCTCAAGACACCCCCCCCCCACCTTCCTCTCCTGCACCTATTTCCCCTTTCCTTTTTACCATCAATGTCGCCTCTTTTCTATCAAACGTAGCCAAATAATAATAATAATAATAATAATAATAATAATAATAATAATAATAATAATAATAATAATAATAATAATAATAATAATAATAATAATAATAATAATAATAATAATAATAATAATAAAAGTAAAACCTCTGTTTTGAGACCCTCTCTTAAACGACTTCCTCCAACATTCGACCGGAAAAAAATTCACCGATGGTTTGTACTATATAAACGATCTCTCTTAAACGACTACCTCTAAAACGCGACTTGCGACCTTCAAATAATTAACTTTTACGACCTAGCATATGAAAAATTCAGATTCCAAAGCAATACTATATTTGTGCGCTTAAAGAAAACAGTTTCGTTTACAACTTTTAACTGCAGACAATGCATTAAAACAGCTTGAAATACCCTAAGGAGCTGACCAGATTTGCCCTGAGCAGGGCTGGTGTTCAACGTGACATACTAAGAGAACATGCACGGGTGGAGGGATCATACAAACAAACAGAAATAACCGCTTTCTTTTAAAATAAAACACACCAAACTATTCAGCGATTAAATAAAAATAATTACAACAATATTAATGGGGTTATGTTATAAATAGTAACATGCACTCAGCACTTACATACACTTTTAAACAACTATCATACCAGCATTGATTTGTTATGTTGTAAATAATGAGGAACAGGAAGATATTGACTGTATTGGTTGTGAGACAGAGTTTAATCTTTATTTCTGAAAGATGGTAGATGTTCCCTATACTTAATGGTATGTGTACTTTTTGTACATGTACTTATTTTACTTTATTAATTTTGTAAATGTCTTTTTCGAAAATGTCCTACTTCCTTTTTAAGACCCCTCCAATTTAAGACCTCGTTATAATGGCAATTTAAAGGTCGTAAAACGGAGGTTTTACTGTACTAGTAATATTTATATAGCGCTGTTTCCCAATGAACAATATCAGTTCAAAGCGCAGTACTCACGCATTCATTCTAAACATCCAGCTTCATCTGTTCTTCTCGATATCCCCCTCCCTCCCCCTTCACCTCCTTCCACACCTGCTTTCGTCTGTTTGTAGTTTCTTTTCATAAACTCAACCTATTCAAATTTGTTACCTTTCGGTCTTGCTTGTTTTTTTTTTTTCTGAGTTAAGTCCATCCTGTTCGTACATACGTAGCATCATTGAGTCCGCTGTACCTGCTTTCGTTTCATCTCTCTCTTCTCCCCATCTCATCTCCATCCCTCTCCCTCCCTCTCCCCTCGCTTTCACCTCCCACTTATCACAACTTCTTTTATCTGCAAATTACTGTACATCCGTTTCTCTCTCTCTCTCTCTCTCTCTCTCTCTCTCTCTCTCTCTCTCTCTCTCTCTCTCTCTCGTGAGCGTGAGCGTGAATGGGTTGTTTGATGATGGAAAGAACTCTTTCAAACACTTCAACCGCCTGTGCAAACTCAGTACAGCACCCGTGCAACCAGCGATAGCCTTTCAAATGAGTTAGTTAGTGAGTCATTGTTTATACGGTCCAGAGCCGAATCAGGACCACAACTTGGTTGAAAGAGGACTCATCCCTGATCCATGTCGAAAAGATCCATTGAAGCAACCCTAATGGTAACACCGAAGGCACTCCACCAGCTGGTCACTTTACAATAAAGGCATCCCAAGCAAGGGACGCTGAGGCTTTACTGTAATTTATCGAACCCCAGTTTACAAAAACAAAATAAAATATAAACACCATTATAAAATATCAACTAAACACATTTAAAATGCCTAAATTGCTAAATTGCGAAATAATAATGCCAAAGAAAGCCCTAGTGACCATTTGGCAGAAAGTGTCCAATATCCCCAAGCTGACCCAACAGACCCCATATACAAATCAGGAGCTTTTGGAAAGTTTTCAAGTATAAAGGTAAGTGACTGGTCTAGCGAAGAAGAAGATGGTATAGTAGATCGATAGAACAGAGTATAAATGAGAAAGAACACAGGAGAAAGACAGCGACAGCGGGGATTTAAAGCACTAACTTTCCAGAATGTGGGGATGCTATTTATACACAAACCCCCGGCATTCTCACATGGGGCCCTGACATGAGCCGACCTCTTTGTGAAGTCAGAAGGCCTTCTTGCGACACACACTTCGTAGCTCAGGCTGGCCGTGGTTAATGGTCGAACTCCACTAATCTCTGCGCCTGAAGCGGAAAAAAAAGAAAGAAAAAAAAGACTTTTTTTTTCAAGTTGTACATCATTGAATCGCCATCGCACACCCGTCTTGCAGACAGAGAGAGAGAGAGAGAGAGAGAGAGAGAGAGAGAGAGAGAGAGAGAGAGAGAGAGAGAGAGAGAGAGAGAAGGCAACTTCCGCCGTGACGTCACCTGATGTGAATTATAGTTATTCCTTGCTTAATAGCTGCTGGAACTTTTGAGAGCTACTAGACCATGATTATCAGTTTTGTGAACAGAGAGGTTCGTCCTGTTTTGGGTGTGTATCTAGGATTGCGCACTGATTTGGCTCAGGAGAACTAGAAGGGTACGTATATTCCGCGTTAGTTTGCAGGGTGCGAGTGGGGACACCGATCGGGATTTGTGTTTAAATCTCTGTCAGCTCGGCTTGTTTTGATGGTCAACGAGAAGAAAGAGGGAGCGTGTTTTTGAAGCACACACAAAAATAATTATACCTGCAATTGTCACAGGTAAAGACTTACATTTCATGTTTTCTTTTGCTTATTTGTTTTACTACCATGTATACTTGTAATCGTATAATATTCCCCTATATTAGATTTTCGAACAAAGCTCTCAATATACATCTATCGTCCCCTATACGCTTATGTGTCCGGGGACGTTAATCTATTTTAACTAACTCTCAATATAAAAAAATCAACAGATGAAAACACAGAAAACGGAAGGCGTGTGTTTGCGTATATGACGCGCGGAAAACGTCACGAATTTGGGAATATGGTATTTTGTTGTTTTGGGTGGTATGGTATTGAATTTCCTAATGATAAGGTTAGAATGTAGATGTGTCTGTAGCTCTGTTTTGTATAAAATCACTGTCAATACCTGTCAAAAATAAATCTTCGTCTAGTGCAGCTAAAAGGTTTGCCAACAAACTGTCTTTAGCAGGACATTGCTTATTATGGTTTGAACTTTGTAAACTACCTGGAACAAGCAGGTGAGCTTGACCTTGACGTGTTATTCCAATAACAATGATTATTAATAAAAAGTTTAAAAAATAAATTTAAAGAAAGACAAGAAACTATAGTGCAATATAATGTCATATTTTATATTATATTGACGGATCTTTCCTTGAGGAGTTTAAAAAAAATTAGTTCAAAGAGTGCGAACGATTAACTATGAATACTTTTTAACATCTACAATTAAATATGAACTGTGAGTGATTTTATTTGTGCTGAAACGTTTGATGACCAGGAGGCCATTTTTTTAGGGCATAAATTCGAAAGCATTGTTTACTTTTGGCGAAAACAGTTTACCCTAAAATTGGCATTGTTATGACATTAAGCAATGATAAAATGGCATTGTTATTACATTAAGCAATGATAAAAGTGGCATTATTATCACATTAAGCAATGATAAAAGTGGCATTATTATTACATTAAGCAATGATAAAAGTGGCATTGTTATTACATTAAGCAATGATAAAATTGGCATTATTATTACATTAAGCAATGATAAAAGTAGCATTGTTATTACATTAAGCAATGATAAAAGTGGCATTGTTATTACATTAAGCAATGATAAAATTGGCATTGTTATTACATTAAGCAATGATAAAAGTGGCATTGTCATTACATTAAGCAATGATAAAAGTGGCATTACTATTACATTAAGCAATGATAAAAGTGGCATTGTTATTACATTAAGCAATGATAAAAGTGGCATTGTCATTACATTAAACAATTATAAAAGTGGCATTATTATTACATTAAGCAAATGATAAAAGTGGCATTGTTATTACATTAAGCAAGAATAAAAGTGGCATTGTTATTGCATTCAGCAATTATAAAATTTACATTGTTATTGCATTAAGCATTGATAAAAAAGCGGGCGTTCGTTGCTCAAACCAACCGGTAAAGTTTGAATGTTCCTTCCCTATTTTAATAATAATAATAATAACGTACATTTATATAGCGCAGTTTCCTGAAAAATGCCCAGGCTCACTGTGCTTCACAATTAAAAACTTAATTTAAGAATATGTAAAAAACACATTTTATGTAAAAACTTCACACTTAAAAAGGAAGTCATAAACAATAATACAAGAGCAGTGACAAAGCCATGCATAGCACCACAAAATCAATCAGGACATATCTGCGGCACACACTAAAATCGTTGACAATGACAATAGATGTATACAAAACAATAAGTTAAGAATCAGGCATGGATAGTGCATATCGAACCTCAGTCAAGACAGTCATAATCTCAGAAAGCAGCATAGGATCAGAAAATAAAATATGATCAGTCAGAGTAGTATTGTCTGAACAGGTGTGTTTTAAGTGCTCGCTTGAAGGGTTGAGTGGTAGGAATAAGTCGAATACGTGCTGGTAAAGTGTTCCATTGTTTCGGGGCAGAATAAGCAAATGCTCTCGCTCCGTAGGATTTCGTGCGGATTCTAGGGATGCACATTTTAACGGTACAGCCGTGTAACCTTTGACCCTCTTTCTGTGTGAATCAGGCGGTTTCAAGAGTGCGTCTATGGTGTCTAGTGTAGGGTAGGGTAGGTAAGGTAGGGTAGGGTAGGGTTGGGTAGGGCAGGTTAGGGTAGGGTAGGGTGGGGTAGGGTAGGGTAGGGTAAGGCAGGGTCTATATAATCAACCTAAATCCAAAAACCTTACGAGCAATTGTTTTTACGGGTTCTGTCTCTTATCGGCTTTGGTAGACGCTATTTTTAGCTCCACAGTGTCGGCTAACCCTTGCTATCAATGGGAACAAAAACTGCGCAATTTGTCCATTTAAAAAAAACTATTATTTTGGAAAGAGTTATTTATGAGTTATGAGTAGTACTCATGTAAACCTTGTGCTTCTGTGCGCTTTATTGTTTTGCCTTGTACTATTATCTGCTTGCTTTTTAATAGAAATGTTTAAAACCAACGACGAATGTTTTGTTGTAAGCGGGCAACACTCACTGTGAATGTTTGAAGGATCTGTGGTGTGGGGCGTAGTCAGAGTAGGTCCAGTTAAGAAGCCCATACAGGTAAAGAGATTGATGCCTGCGTGATTGGAGTACACATTGCTACAGAACGCATTTTAAGGTCTGCTTTGTGTGGAAAGCAGTTAAGTTTTTATCACTGTTGGTTTTATTGATGGCTGCCTGCCTGTCTCTCCCGAGCATGTCTACTGACGTGGAGACGGCGCTATACAAGACCACATCATCATCATCATCATCATCATCATTATCATGATCATCATCATCTTCTTCTTCTCTCTCTCGCACTCTCTCTCTCTCTCTCTCTCGCTCTCTCTCTCTTTCATTTTCTCGTTTCTCCCTCCCTCTCTTTTGCTTTGACACATGCACACTAACGCCCGCTATCTTGCATGCACACACGCACATACATTCGTACCCATGGGGGGTGGAGAGAGAGAGAGAGAGAGAGAGAGAGAGAGAGAGAGAGAGAGAGAGAGAGAGAGAGAGAGAGAGAGATGAAACACAAGCCAATAAGGTAGTAAGTAAACTTTGGCTGCTGCCCCTATTTTGATTATATCGATACATATGGCTGTGGCATATTGGAAGGGATGGTGAAACAGGGATAGGGGATGCCTGTGGCATATTGGAAGGGATGGTGAAACAGGGATAGGGGATGCCTGTGGCACAGTGATGTCCCGAGGCCTCGGACATCGGTCATGGTCCGATTCGTTTGGAAAATGACCGAATGCAAACACCTGTGTCCCGTCAAATGTCCGATTCTTTTGCGAAATTAGCGGTCATTGTCCGATTGTATTATGACTAGAGCGGTCACTGCAAGAAACATCTGTACAAACTGGAGTGTCAAAGCCGTTAAAACGAGTTTGAATAGTGGACAATGTTAGACTATTATCACTCTTTAGTACATTCCGTCGAACAACAAAAGGGCCGCAACTCTCGACACTTTTGAAAGGGAAATAACCGACACCATACTTCCTCTGCAACGATCTTAAAGAAGCACCATTAATCGGTTCGCTTCACAATCTGAATGTCCTATTGCTTTTATGTAGTCAGGACATGATGTCCGATTAGTTTTATGATTTAGGACATTTTGTCCTATTGCCCTCTAATCCTAGGAACACCACTGGTGGCATATTGGAAGGGATGGTGAAACAGGGATAGGGGATGCCTAGCGCCTGTGGCATATTGGAAGGGATGATGAAACAGGAATAGGGGATGCCTGTGGCATATTGGAAGGGATGATGAAACAGGGATAGGGGATGCCTGTGGCATATTGGAAGGGATGGTGAAACAGGGACAGGGGATGCCTGTGGCATATTGGAAGGGATGGTGAAACAGGGACAGGGGATGCCTGTGGCATATTGGAAGGGATGGTGAAACAGGGACAGGGGATGCCTGTGGCATATTGGAAGGGATGGTGAAACAGGGATAGGGTATGCCTGTAGCATATTGGAAGGGATGGTGAAACAGGGATAGGGTATGCCTGTAGCATATTGGAAGGGATGGTGAAACAGGGATAGGGTATGCCTGTAGCATATTGGAAGGGATGGTGAAACAGGGATAGGGTATGCCTGTGGCATATTGGAAGGGATGGTGAAACAGGGATAGGGGATGCCTGTGGCATATTGGAAGGGATGGTGAAACAGGGATAGGGGATGCCTGTGGCATATTGGAAGGGATGGTGAAACAGGGATAGGGGATGCCTGTGGCATATTGGAAGGGATGGTGAAACAGGGATAGGGGATGCCTGTGGCATATTGGAAGGGATGGTGAAACAGGGATAGGGGATGCCTGTGGCATATTGGAAGGGATGGTGAAACAGGGATAGGGGATGCCTGTGGCATATTGGAAGGGATAGTGAAACAGGGATAGGGGATGCCTGTGGCATATTGGAAGGGATGGTGAAACAGGGATAGGGGATGCCTGTGGCATATTGGAAGGGATGGTGAAACAGGGATAGGGGATGCCTGTGGCATATTGGAAGGGATGGTGAAACAGGGATAGGGGATGCCTGTGGCATATTGGAAGGGATGGTGAAACAGGGATAGGGGATGCCTGTGGCATATTGGAAGGGATGGTGAAACAGGGATAGGGGATGCCTGTGGCATATTGGAAGGGATGGTGAAACAGGGATAGGGGATGCCTGTGGCATATTGGAAGGGATGGTGAAACAGGGATAGGGGATGCCTGTGGCATATTGGAAGGGATGGTGAAACAGGGATAGGGGATGCCTGTGGCATATTGGAAGGGATGGTGAAACAGGGATAGGGGATGCCTGTGGCATATTGGAAGGGATGGTGAAACAGGGACAGGGGATGCCTGTGTCATATTGGAAGGGATGGTGAAACAGGGACAGGGGATGCCTGTGGCATATTGGAAGGGATGGTGAAACAGGGACAGGGGATGCCTGTGGCATATTGGAAGGGATGGTGAAACAGGGATAGGGGATGCCTGTGGCATATTGGAAGGGATGGTGAAACAGGGATAGGGGATGCCTGTGGCATATTGGAAGGGATGGTGAAACAGGGACAGGGGATGCCTGTGTCATATTGGAAGGGATGGTGAAACAGGGACAGGGGATGCCTGTGGCATATTGGAAGGGATGGTGAAACAGGGACAGGGGATGCCTGTGGCATATTGGAAGGGATGGTGAAACAGGGATAGGGGATGGGGGGAACGTCCAATGCCGTAGCTCAATGGTAGAGCGCTCGCCTGGCACACCGATGAACCCAGGTTGGAATCCCGTGTTGGGCAAGATTAAAGTGGCCATTTTTCATTGTCCATCTTCGCAGTGTGATTGCTCTGACGGTTCAGTGTTGATTTAGGTCCCTAACCCACTCCTTTCTGGGATGGTTATTCCCTGTCTGTCGTATCCCCAATGGTGAATGTAGAGTACACTTCAAGGTTCATTCTTGCACATACAATCTTACGCATGAGAGAGAGAGAGAGAGAGAGAGAGAGAGAGAGAGAGAGAGAGAGAGAGAGAGAGAGAGAGAGACAGAGAGACAGAGAGACAGAGACAGAGACAGAGACAGAGACAGACAGAGACAGAGACAGAGAGGCAGAGAGAGAAGCAAAGAGAGATAGAGACAGAGACATAGAGAGAAAGAGAGAGAGAGGGAGAGAGAGAGAGAGAGAGGGGGGGGGGGAGAGAGGGAGAACTTTTTTGGACAAAGAGAGACAGAGAGAGACAGAGAGGGTTAGAGAAATAAAGACAGACAAATAGAATACAGCCCCCAAAAAGTAACATTGTTTTAAGTTTATAAGAACAACAACCAGGAACCCCAAGAGAAAAACAAAGATATACAGAAAGGAGATAAAGGAAGTCGGAAAAGGATTGGTTGAAATACACGGACAGTAATTGGAGCTTTGGAGTGGTAGTGGGAGGGGTGGGGAAGGTAGAAGTGGGGGGAAGGGATAGAGGAAGCTGGGTGGGGCGAGTGTTGGTAATATCCGTCTTCGTGTTTGCCTACGTAGGTATTTACAGAGAGGCCGAAAAGAGGGAGGGGAGCCCTTTGGGTTACAACTACAGGTCACGTAAAGAGTGCACGGTATATCTTGCTGTCGGTAGGCCTTGCCTCAAATGAGTCACATATATATATTTTGTTTTTCTTTCAAGAGAACAAACGGTAGGTTCCTTACCATTTCGCTTGCTTGTCATCCAAATTGTGGCAACTTTTTTTTTTTGGCATGAAGATTGTTTTTCTTGAGGACTTTATTCAAGCGTCTTCTCATGCTTTGGACAATCAGTCCCTTGATTTCCAGCAAGGTCAGCTGATAATAATAATGGACATTTATATAGCGCTATTACTTGTCTTTTTATAGACAAGCGCATAGCGCTTTACATGAAAGGAAAGAAACAAACATGAAACAACTTACAATATTGCATTAGAAATAATACAATGAGAAAAAATAAAATAAAATAAAACCAAACACACAACATCAAACAAATTACATAAAGTTAACTTTCTGCAAACAAGTCATCACAATCACAGCAAATCCACAAGCATAGCCAAAAGCAGAACAAATATGAGCTGCGGCTAGGGTCTATAGAATGAAGGATTTAGTCAGGGGTAGTAGAGTTTGAAGAGGTGAGATTTTAGAGCTTTCTTGAATGAGGGTGTGGTCTGCTTGTGTCTGATGTTGGCTGGAAGAGTGTTCCATTGTCTGGGTGCACAATAGGTGAATGCCCGTTCTCCGTACATTTTGGTGTTGGTTTTTTTGAATGCAGAGTGTGCGAGAGTCAGAAGAAGAGCGAAGAGTGCGAGAAGGGACATAGACTGACAGCAGATCTGACAGATATGAAGGGCAGGTTCCAGAGAAGAAATTGTGGCACAGTACGGACAGTTTGTATTTAATGCGGGCCTCTATGGGTAGCCAATGAAGCTTACGGAGTAGTGGAGTGATGTGATCGCGCTTTTTTGCCCTAAAGACTAGCCTAGCAGCACAATTCTGGACTTTTTGAAGTTTGTCTATGAGATGACTCGGGCAGGAAGCCAGTAGGGCATTACAATAGTCTAGCCTAGACAAGACTAAAGCACAGACTAAGGTGATGGTTGCTTGAAGGGTTAAGTAGCAGCGAATGGAGCTGATCTGACGCAAGGCAGCATATGCTGATTTACAAACTTGTGCAATATGGAAATCAAGCGTCATGTCACTCGACATAAAAAAGCCTAGATTTCTAGCCGACTGAGAGAAAGAGATTTCATGCTCTCCTACACTTACAGAGGTGGGCAAGGTGCAAGCTAAGGCAGTTCTGGTCTTTTTGAACAGGAGAACCTCTGTTTTATCATCATTGAGCTTTAACTTGTTTTGTTTCATCCAGGATCGGACATTAGAAATGCAATTCTGTACAGTCTGGACATTGGTATCGATTTGTACCGGAAGACTTGATTTTAAAAGCTGAGTATCGTCAGCAAAAGCTTCAACAGTTACATCGTGTTTTTGAATCAGTTCGAGCAAAGGCTTTGTGTACAACACGAAGAGAATCGGTCCAAACACTGACCCCTGCGGCACACCATAAGTCAAATTTTCCTTCTTTGAGAGCACGTCAGCAATGCTGACAGTTTGCGTACGACCTTGGAGGTATGACTTGAACCAGGCCAAGGCATTCCCTGAAACTCCAAACTGCGACTCGAGAGTTTCGAACAGAATATTGTGGTCTACAGTGTCAAAGGCAGCCGATAGATCAAGAAGTGTTAGAAGAGATAAGTTGCCTTTGTCCAGAGCAAGCAGAATGTCACCTGTGATTTTGAGTAATGCTGTCTCGGTGCTATGAGAGGTGCGATAGGCTGACTGATGGGGACTGAGAAGAGAGTTGCTTTGCAAGTATGAGAGTAACTGCTTCAGTACCAACTTTTCTGTAACCTTGGACAAAAATGATAGATTAGATACTGGTCTGTAGTTTTTTAGTTCATTCTGATTTAGGCTGGGCTTTTTTAGCAGTGGCTTGACAACTGCCGTCTTGAAAGGTGCAGGAACAGTAGCGGTGGACAGAGACTCATTGACAATGTGTGTTATTGTTGGGAGAAGAGGGTCAAGGCAGTCAAGGAGGAGAGAAGTGGGAATGGGATCAAGAGAACAAGTGGTTGGTTTAGATTTTTTTATGACCTCCCTGACTTCATTAACAGAAACTGGTTCAAAATGGTCAAAACCGTACATAATTCAAAACAGTTGGCGATGCATCTACATTTGTCTGCACACCAGCATCGTGATCAAGTTCATAGCGTATATCAGCGACTTTCTTGGTGAAAAAGTGACAAAAAACATCTGGTAAGTCACAAGGTGGGTGAGTGGTAGGTAGAGCGCTACTTTTTTCCTTGCCTCTGAGGCGGTCACAGACCGAGAAGAGTTGCTTGCTAGTCTCACTGTTGGCCACTCGACCACTAAAGAAAGCAGACTTGGCCCTATGGACAATTTGCGTTACTCGTCGCTTGGCAGCAGTGTAAATTTGTTTGCCCACTGTGAGACCACTCTTCAACCATCTCCTCTCAGCCTGACGACGCTGCCTCTTGGCTTCACTGAGCTCATCCTCGACAGCACTGTACCATGGTTCTGACTTACCTACCCTAACCTTACGCCTGTAGATAGGGGCATGCCTATCTAGTGCGTCCCTCAGTGTGGCCTCCAGCTGTTCCACAGAGGAACACAAAGCCGGACTCACTACCTCACCGAGGTCGCGCTTTAAGGCTTCGCGATCTACAGCTCGCAACTTGCGAACATCTCTGTAATGGGGAGAGGGCAAGGGGATAGCAACATTGAGGTCACTAACCACAGTATAGTGATCTGACGACAGTTCCTGTGTCACAAAAGTGTTTTGGACAATATTGTCATCAGGACGGTGAATTAACCAATCAATGAGATGGCCACGCTTGTGGGTTAATTCAAAAACTGACTGTGCCAAAGAGAACATGTTAAGGTATTCAATCATCTGAGCCACACTTGATAAGTGAGGCTGATCATAATGAAAGTTAAAATCCCCAGTAATAACATACGTGCCAGATAGATTGTTACAATAGTTCAGCACATCATGAAAATCCTGCAGAAACATCGCATCTTTTAGTTTGTTTTTCTTGCTAGGATAAGTTCTGTATACCCCTAAAACATGAACAACGTGTTTGGCAATAGATAACGTTATTTGCACAAGCTCACATGATGAATGTGTGAAGGGGAACGTGGTGATGATGCCCATGTGGGCGGCAAGAGTGACTCTGTACACCACAGCCATACCGCCATAATTGTCACCACGGCAGAACGACCTGGCCGTGAACCCTGGGGGCGCCAGCTCGGCGCACTTGCCCTCGTCACCCCTTTCACGAAACCATGTCTCTTGAATGAACATCATATCAACGTTATTGTCTTTTATAAACTCACACACAGCAGTTCTCTTTTCATTACAAGACGATCCAAGAGACTGAGCATTAAATGATGCAATACGTAGTTGTCTATCATTATGTGGAATTGTTTGAGCACAAGAAATGCTGACAAGATTAGTTTTGTTCATACCACGACAAGAAAACAACGACTTACAAGAGTTTGTGGCACGGTTTGTGGGGGATAGAACGGGTATGGCAGACGACTTTGTGGAACAACCTGGAAATGGCCGGGTAGCCAGAGGCAGCCCCGAAAGGCAGCCTGGGAATGGCTGGGTAGACAGAGGCAGCCCCGAAGGACAGTCTGAGAACGGCTGGGTGGACGGAGGTGGAGGCAGCCCCAAAGGACAGCCTGGGAACTGCTGTGTAGATAGAGGTTGCCCCGAAGGACAGTCTGGCATCAGCTGGGTAGGCAGAGGCAGCCCCGAAAGACAGCCTGGGAACAGCTGGGTAGACAGAGGCAGCTCCGAAGAACAGCCTGGGAACGACTGGGTAGACGCAGGTGGAGGCGGCACCGAAGGACAGCCTGGAAACAGCTGGGTAGACAGAGGCAGCCCCGAAGGACAGCCAGGGAACGGTTGGGTAGGCGGAGGTGTAGGCATCCCCAAAAAACAGCCTGAGAACGGTTGGGTAGGTGGAGATGAAGGCAGCCCCGAAGAACAGCCTGGGAACGGTTGGGTAGGCGGAGATGAAGGCCGCCCAGAAGGACCGCCAGTAGGGCGTGCGGGACGCGAAGACGGTGGCAAGTTGTGCCACAAGCGGTGCAAGCGGCCAGCCCGAACACCACGCTGAGTGGGCGGTCGCTCGAGAATGCCCAGCTCCTGGATCACTTTATAGACGTCAGGTGGTATGCGCCGATTGACACACTTCTCACCAATGGAGCGCAAAAGTCCTGGATCCATTGTTGGACAAAGAGGTCACACAAGGCCACAAGGCCGAAGACTAGAATGAATTAAAACAACAAGTCTTCTTATGCTATGTTTGTTTGTTTATGGCTGTGAGATTTTAAATCACAGCAAAGAGTACATTACTTTCTCTGGGTCACTGGGTCACTGGGTCACTTCAATAATGTTAAAGAGCAATCTGATTCTTACAGATTGGGTGATTAAAATTCGCGTACGCCATACCACTGGCTCGGCACTAATCACTGATTGATTATGAATCAGTATCAATATGTATTATTCTCTATGTTGTCTTCTGCTAAATGTTGTGGTGCTTCGCGGAAATTCGGGATGTTGAGCCTTCTTATCAATAGGTCACAGACTGATTACACAGCGAGCCAGCCATCTTTCGACTTATCACTGTGTGTGCTACTAGGCATACACAGCTGATATAGCCGTAGCATGCATTACTCGGTTCCAGCGCCAGCGTGTAGTGAAGAAAGGAAGGGGATGAAGAGGGTGGATAGCCATGATTGGCGTGATGGTGGTAGTTCTTTGGTAGCACTGACCAAACAGGTCAGTGGTGGTAGCTCTGGCAAGTTATTTTTAGCTCCAGCTGGAGTACGTGGGAAAAAAAAATACAGTGCTTCATGTTCAGCATTCAAATTGTTGTACAGTTTTCTATAAAGACCAGACTAATGGCCAAAGTAAATAAATTTGTTTAAATCAAAGTACACCACTCTCTGCAGCACAATGAGACTAACAGGCTGGTACTACATTTGGCGTGCACAACACATTATAACCACAAAAAATCCAAGGAAATCAACAGCACACAAATTTTGCAGCCTGCTGGCGCTTCTTCTATTGGATGATACATGGAGGAGCTGAGAACACAGCGACGTGGCCATCTGTATCTATGGCACACATCTGTATCTATGGCACACATCTGTATCTATGGCACACATCTGTATCTATGGCACACATCTGTATCTATGGCACACATCTGTATCTATGGCACACATCTGTATCTATGGCACACATCTGTATCTATGGCACACATCTGTATCTATGGCACACATCTGTATCTATGGCACACATCTGTATCTATGGCACACATCTGTATCTATGGCACACATCTGTATCTATGGCACACATCTGTATCTATGGCACACATCTGTATCTATGGCACACATCTGTATCTATGGCACACATCTGTATCTATGGCACACATCTGTATCTATGGCACACATCTGTATCTATGGCACACATCTGTATCTATGGCACACATCTGTATCTATGGCACACATCTGTATCTATGGCACACATCTGTATCTATGGCACACATCTGTATCTATGGCACACATCTGTATCTATGGCACACATCTGTATCTATGGCACACATCTGTATCTATGGCACACATCTGTATCTATGGCACACATCTGTATCTATGGCACACATCTGTATCTATGGCACACATCTGTATCTATGGCACACATCTGTATCTATGGCACACATCTGTATCTATGGCACACATCTGTATCTATGGCACACATCTGTATCTATGGCACACATCTGTATCTATGGCACACATCTGTATCTATGGCACACATCTGTATCTATGGCACACATCTGTATCTATGGCAAACATCTGTATCTATGGCACACATCTGTATCTATGGCACACATCTGTATCTATGGCACACATCTGTATCTATGGCACATCTGTATCTATGGCACACATCTGTATCTATGGCACACATCTGTATCTATGGCACATCTGTATCTATGGCACACATCTGTATCTATGGCACACATCTGTATCTATGGCACACATCTGTATCTATGGCACACATCTGTATCTATGGTACACATCTGTATCTATGGCACACATCTGTATCTATGGCACACATCTGTATCTATGGCACACATCTGTATCTATGGCACACATCTGTATCTATGGCACACATCTGTATCTATGGCACACATCTGTATCTATGGCACACATCTGTATCTATGGCACCACACATCTGTATCTATGACACACATCTGTATCTATGGCACACATCTGTATCTATGGCACACATCTGTATCTATGACACACATCTGTATCTATGACACACCATCTGTATCTATGGCACACATCTGTATCTATGGCACCACACATCTGTATCTATGGCACCACACATCTGTATCTATGGCACACATCTGTATCTATAGCACACATCCACAAATACAAGCCATGGGCAGCAGAGAAGGGGAGATAAATCTTTCCTATCATTCCTTCATTCCACGGAGGTCAGCAACTAATAAGGATTGTATCCAGGGTGCTGTCAATACATTCCAGTAATAATAATAATAATAATAATAATAATAATAATAATAATAATAATAATAATAATAATAATAATAATAATAATATTATTATTATTATTATTATTATTATTATTATTATTATTATTATTATTATTATTTTGCGCTTTTTTCTATTAAAAAATCGGTTCAAAGCGGAATTCTCACGCATACGTCCGTCACAGTCCATCACTAGCGTCTTTTAAAATCAACTTGAAGACGCATCTTTTTAGAGAGGCCTTTTCATAGGCGCCATGAGTGAGTGTTTTTGGGTGTTGGGATGCGCATGTGGTTGCGTGTTATTGACCAATGCACGCATGTTGTGTTTATATTTGTTTGTGTAAAGCGATTTGTGATTTTGGAAAGCGCTGTATAAATTGCCTGTTATTATTATTATTATTATTATTATTATTATTATTATTATTATTATTATTATTATTATTATTATTATTATTATATAATGTGTCGCAAGTTCAACACCGTCCAGTGCGGTTAGCACTTGGATGGGTGACCGCAGAACGTGAAGCGACAAATAACAACGCCCCCAGTTGACTCATCGGTGACTGAGTATCTACTCTCTTAAGGGTGGGGAAGGTAAAGCAGCGAGGGAGAGATGGGCATCACCCTCATTACGCTGGCCCAAAATAAGTGTGATCTCCAACATCACGCTCCCCTACGGCCACAAAGCTATGGGACTACCTTTACCTTTTTTTTAACCTTTATTATTATTATTATTATTATTATTATTATTATTATTATTATTATTATTATCATTATTATTATTATTATTATTATTATTATTATTATTATTATTATTATTATTATTATTATTATTATTATTTACACACTAAAAAATTATTACGATAAAAAAAGAATAAAAAAAGGGATGCATCAACTAGAAAAAGATGAAGGAAAGAAAACATACACACGCTTACAGATGTGGGTTAGTAAACCCTACAGAACACAGCACTGGTGTGGAAGATGGTTAATGAGCAAAGAAAGACGACAAGACAATCTAAACTCTTACTCCAGTCCCCGCTGTTTAGGCGAAACACCTCGTATCAATGGTGCTCTACACAAACACGTTGTAGACACCTCGTATCAATGGTGCTCTACACAAACACGTTGTAGACACCTCGTATCAATGGTGCTCTACACAAACACGTTGTAGACACCTCGTATCAATGGTGCTCTACACAAACACGTTGTAGACACCTCGTATCAATGGTGCTCTACACAAACACGTTGTAGACACCTCGTATCAATGGTGCGCTACACAAACACGTTGTAGACACCTCGTATCAATGGTGCTCTACACAAACACGTTGTAGACACCTCGTATCAATGGTGCTCTACACAAACACGTTGTAAACACCTCGTATCAATGGTGCTCTACACAAACACGTTGTAGACACCTCGTATCAATAGTGCTCTACACAAACACGTTGTAGACACCTCGTATCAATAGTGCTCTACACAAACACGTTGTAGACACCTCGTATCAATAGTGCTCTACACAAACACGTTGTAGACACCTCGTATCAATAGTGCTCTACACAAACACGTTGTAGACACCTCGTATCAATAGTGCTCTACACAAACACGTTGTAGACACCTCGTATCAATGGTGCTCTACACAAACACGTTGTAGACACCTCGTATCAATGGTGCTCTACACAAACACGTTGTATCCCGAGTCACAGATAAATGTAACTTTTTTTTTTTTTTTTCTAACTTCCGAAGAGGAAGCAGGAATGAGGGTATCTCTATTTACGGACACTTCTGTTTACCTCATTATAATAATATAGTTTCAGACTGTAGTTCTAGATCGTAACTTCCCACATGATTGATATTTTTGTAGGTAGTCCACCATTAGACTTTTTTTTTCTACATGCCTACCTGTGTTTCAGTTAGCGACAGTTCATTTTCAGTTTAAAAACAACAACAACAACAACAACAACAACAACAACAACAACAACAATAACAACAACAACAACAACAACAACAACAACAACAACAACAACAACAACATGGGTATGAGCGAAAGAAGGATGGGTGTCGGCAATTGCGGACGGGGCGTTGTTTGTCAGTTTTGCGGACGGCTTGCCATTTTCATTCACTTATTGGATGACAGCTGTCCTAAACTGTTAAGATAAGAATTTCGGATTACAGTCCACGAACCAGTGAACACGAGTATACGAAATTCATAGCTAGCTCAACATTATATTGCACTGTACCTGAAAATCTGCACGAAAAAAAAAGAAAGAAAGAAAGAAAGAAAGAAAAGGTATGTAGATCGCATTGACGCTGGCAGGAAAAAAAAGTTTTGGAGTCATTAATCTGTCATGACGTCTGGAAAGCCTAGGTGTAGGCAGTTGGGAGCTGACCGCAAAAAAAGGCTATCTACCCTAAATGGTTACACTGTATTTTAGTGTAGAAATAGAGCTTAACCTTAAATGAGTCAGAGATAACCTTAACTTGTTTTGGACCACGTCGAAGAAGGAAGTTGTATTTTTCAAGTCCAACCTTTAACAGTAGCGCAACAAGAATGCAGGCAACGGTACAAAATAGGTTAATGATATGATAATTTAATACAGAAAAATAGGGGCAGCATAGGTCTACACGGGAGCACAAGGCATGAGTAAAGAAAGGAAATAAAAAGGATTAGTAGTAGTATTAAATTAGGTCTATAGGTTATGTTTTGACTATAAAGGATACTTCATGTGAGAGAAGCAGGAGGCTGTACATCGTCCCTCCCCACCTCTCTCTCTCTCTCTCTCTCTCTCTCTCTCTCGCTCTCTCTGTATATATATAACTCTTGCAATAGTGTCTGTTGTCGTCTTAGCCAAATAAAGGAGTTTTCTGGGAAAGGCCAGATTTAATCGGATTTTGTTCAAGGTCGTTTTGTAGCATCCCTAACCTTTTTGAGGTAAACTTGAATCCTCGTTACTTCCTATCTTAAAGCTTTATCAGTTGCAGGACCGCTTTCGTGTTATTTGGTAACGAAGGCACGCAAGCAAAAAACATTTCCCTAAATTTTGTTTGCCCTTTAGTTGGCGGATCCTAGCCCACGCACATGCAGCGACAGAGAAAGACAAACATGTTTACAGACAGAGAGACACGTGGAGCGAGTGAAACAGACGCGGATGGACAGACATAACAAGGTGGGACTAATTATTCATTACTAAGTGACAGCCAGATGCACGTAATTAGTTGACTTCTGTTGACGGCGACCAAAACACAGTACATTTATAATGCTTTCTATTGTACAGTAACTGCGAGTTGGACGGGCTCGCCCAGCAACAGCAGAAGGTGGTTGAAAACTAACTCCTTATTAAAATGGATTAAAATTTTCTAAACAGCACTGCATGTGCATAAAACGACACGCATTTGGGATCCTTACAGTGGCAGGATTTAACGGGTAACCTCTGATTTTATTTCACAATGACGAAAACAGCACTAACCCGTTGCCTGGAACATGGTCTGAATGACTTACGTCAGCTGAGCTCGCTCACGCAGTGTCAGCTTACGGGCCATCATAACCTGCTTCTCGTCACTTTAGTGTGAAATCAGAGATCAGTACCAATGTAAGGATTACGATACATGTTGTTTGGTGCAAATACACTTCTGCTTACAAAAGTTAACAAGGAGTTTTTTTTTAAACCGCTCTGTGAATATGTAATAATAATAATAATAATAATAATAATAATAATAATAATAATAATAATAATAATAATAATAATAATAATAATAATAATAACGTACATTTATATAGCGCAGTTTCCTGAAAAATGCCCAGGCTCACTGTGCTTCACAATTAAAAACTTAATTAAGAATATGTAAAAAAAACACATTTTATGTAAAAACTTCACACTTAAAAAGGAAGTCATAAACAATAATACAAGAGCAGTGACAAAGCCATGCATAGCACAACAAAAACAATCAGGACATATCTGCGGCACACACTAAAATCGTTGACAATGACAATACATGTTTACAAAACAATAAGTTAAAAATCAGGCATGGATAGTGCATATCGAACCTCAGTCAAGACAGTCATAATCTCAGAGAGCAGCACAGGATCAGAAAATAAAATATGATCAGTCAGAGTAGTATTGTCTGAACAGGTGTGTTTTAAGTGCTCGCTTGAAGGCTTGAGTGGTAGGAATAAGTCGAATATGTGCTGGTAAAGTGTTCCATTGTTTCGGGGCAGAATAAGCAAATACTCTCGCTCCGTAGGATTTCGTGCGGATTCTAGGGATGCACAGGGTGCGCGAGTCAGCAGAGGAGCGCAACTGGCGGGAAGGAGTATTGACCGAGAGTAGTTGAGATAAATATGAAGGACAGGAATCAGAAAAGAAATTGTGGCAAAGAACAGATAATTTATAGTCAATTCTGGCTTGTACAGAGAGCCAGTGTAGTTTATGGAGTAATGGCGTGATATGATCTCGCTTTTTAGCCTTAAGGACCAGCCTTGCAGCGGAGTTTTGAACTTTCTGTAATTTACTAACAATCTGATTTGGGCTTCCTGACAGAAGAGAATTACAGTAGTCTAGTCTGGAAAGCACAAGAGCGCAGACTAAGGTTTTGGTGGCTTCAACAGTCAAATAACAACGGATGGAACTGTAAGCGCTTTGAAAAAAAAACAATTATTTCTAGTGCTACGAAGGAAATACAACCAAGCCCCTATTGCTCGCTCATATAGTTTTTCCTTGCATAGCAAAACAATTGGACGGCCTTGACGTACTTTTGGCTGCATAATTTGTAATAGAGCTAGTCAGGATATAATTATACCGGCTTATTTTAAAGGCCACGAATTTCAGCTATTTTCTTTAGACAAGTTCCTCTACATCCGCCAAAATAATAATAATAATAATAATAATAATAATAATAATAATAATAATAATAATAATAATAATAATAATCCTATCCTTTCCTATAACTCGGAGGTCGTAGGGGCACCACAGATGATCGTTTAACCAGCGTACTCCGTCTTTCTCTGTCCCCAGCAGCCCTGATTGTTTCGCTCAGTGTCAAACCAGTCCATTCTCGAATGTTGTCCTCCCACCTCTTTTTCGGTCTCCCTCTTCCTCTACCTCCTTGCACTGTGCCTTGCAGGATGGTCTTTGCAAGACCTGATGATCTGGTGACGTGGCCATACCATCGGAGTTTCTGTTTTTTCACCACTGTGAGCAGGTCATCGTGTTGTCCAATGACTTGTGTGATGGTCTGTCAGATTTCATCGTTGGTGATGTGCTGGGTATAGGAAATACCCAGAAGTCTTCTGTAGCACCTCATCTCCATGCTTTTTTTTCTTCGATGGAGATCTGCTGTGAGAATCCATGTTTCGCAAGCATATAGGAAGATGGAGATGACAAGGGAGCGCAGCAGTCTTACTTTGGAATGTAGACTGATGGTCCTGTCTTTCCAAATTGGCTTCAACCTCGCCAGGGCAGCAGTTGTTTGTGCGATCATAGAGAGGACTTCCTGTCGGGACCCATTGTCTGATACAATAATAATAATAATAATAATAATAATAATAATAATAATAATAATAATAATAATAATAATAATAGTGGTAATAGTAGTAGTAGTAGTAGTAGTAGTAGTAGTAGTAGTAGTAGTAGTAGTAGTAGTAGTAATCCGTGCCTTTCCGGATGGTCTTTGCAAGATCTGATGATCTGGTGACGTGGCCATACCATCGGAGTTTCCGTTTCTTCACCACTGTGAGCAGGCCGGCGTGTTGTCCAATGGCTTGTGTGATGGTCTGTCGGACTTTGTCGTTGGTGATGTGCTGGGTATAGGAAATGCCCAGAAGTCTTCTGTAGCACCTCATCTCCATGCTTTGTATTCTTCCTTGTAAGTCTGCTGTGAGAATCCATGTTTCGCAAGCATATAGGAAGATGAAGATGACAATGGAGCGCAGAAGCCTTGTCATCTCCATCTTCCTATACGTTTGCGAAACATGGACCCTCACAGCAGATCTACAACGAAGAATACGAAGCATGGAGATGAGGTGCAACAGAAGACTACTGGGCATTTTCTATACCCAGCACATCACCAACGACGAAGTTCGACAGACCATCACATCACTTTGATGGTCTGTCGGACTTCGTTGTTGGTGATAAGAATCTCCTCTGCCGGATCACTAGTTGGATGTGAGCAAAGACCGGATTTAAGAGGTATCATGTTCAACTATTAAAAGATATAAATAAATAATACATATAAAAACCGTGCCTTTTACAGCGGGCGAACCAGGATGTTTATATAGTGGGAGTTCTCCAGCACCGTGTATTTCTTAGGTTTCACCGACGCAGGTATTATTGAAAGAAGTCATGACGATAAACACACACGCCAATCTTCTCAGGTTATCTTTCTCGCCTTTTGTGCACCCAATGTTAGGAATTGTTTTGTTCCCCCTCCACCCCCTCAACCCCCTCTCCTCCGAGTTAGTATTTACAAATATAGCTTTGAATCCGCGTACGTAAGAATAGCACACGTACACGCATGCCTACAAATCGTGCGGTTGAAACTTTCTCAGCAGCCAGGACTATCGATGACCAGCTTCTGTCCGTCCCTGTGCGTGAACATACAGTGCTGACATAGGTATGACTGCCTACTATCGCCAAAACCGAGTTACCATTATCACGAGATAGTTTAAATTAACACGTGTTCTGTGTAATTTACAGAGATACCGGTAATCCACAGTGTTCATTAATAATTATTAGTATTTGCTCCGCCTTCCTAGCGCCCAAACCTGATAATTACAAATATCATGAGATAATTACAAATATCGTGGCAAAATTACAATTATCAATGGATAATCACTGGATAATGGATAATTTAAAAACAAAATACAAATATCTTCGCGTGATCCTGTTTAATTTTCAGTTTTGGCTCTAGCAATCCATGTGGAAATGGGCCAAAACCGAACATTTTAATTTTCACTTGATAATTACAATTTTTACTTGTTCATTGGGGTGTCGGATAGCGCAGTGGTTGGAGCACTCGCTACTGTAACGCAAGTTAAGCACCGTCCAGTGCGGATAGCACTTGGATTGGTGACCGTAAAACGTGAAGCGACAAATAACAACGCCCCCAGTTGACTCAACTGTGACTGAGTACCTACTCTCTTAAGGGTGGGGAAGGTAAAGCAGCGAGGGAGAGAGATGGGCATCACCCTCTTACGCTGGCCCAAGATAAGTGTGATCTCCAACATCACGCTCCCCTACGGCCACAAGGCTATGGGACCACCTTTACCTTTACCTACCTACGTGTTAATTGTAAATACGCTGTTGATAATTGTAATTATCACATGCTATTTATAATTATCACGTTTTGGCGCTAGTAGACCGTCATAATGTGAGTTACACAAAACACGTATTAATTACTATTATCACAGATACCTGTAAATGCACGTTTTGGCGCTAGTAAGCCGCCTTAGTCAGAATTAAGCATCATCACGTAAAAATTGTTATTATGAAGTGAAAATTGTAATTATAATTACAATTTTCCGTTTTGGCGAATTTCCAGGCGGATTCCTAGTACCAAAACTAAAAATTAAACAGGATCACGCGAAGATATTTGTCATTTGTCAATGATAATTGTAATTATCCCTTGATAATTGTAATTATCCCATGATATTTGTAATTATCTCATGATATTTATAATTATCAGGTTTTGGCGTTAGTAGGTCGTCATAACAACTGATGTAACTTTTGCAGGAAAGAAAAACATGGAGATAAGCTTACTGGCGCTGATTGAACGCTGTCAGCGTGTGTTGAAGGGTTTTAGCTGTGGCTGTTTCTATGCGATTGGTTCGGGGCCTGTTGTAAGCTTATCTTTTGACGGCGCGTAATGGCTGTTTTGAAGGAAACTCACGAGGCGACGTTATAAAGCGACTGGTTGTTTCCTATTGGAAGGGCCGGGTAGCTCAGTTGGTAGAGCGTCTTACTAGTAACCGAAAGGTACCTGGTTCGAATCCCGGATTGGCCAATGTGTGACCATATTATTTTCCCCTTACCATCAACTGGTTCGCTGGTGTCAGAATAATGTGACCAGTAGTCGCCTATACGCTTCGGTGTCGTGTGACTATAATCTACAGTTACACATTTATAGTTTTATTCCTATTGGAAAACTTTCGCCTCAATAATCTGTATCGAGTTGCCTGTGCAGAGCGCTACGTAACGCAACGTAATTATTGTGGCGGAGAGCGCTCTGTAGCGGTCTCGAAAGGTTGTTTGCGAAGAGAAAAAGATGGCGGCCAAACGATGGCCTTTCGCTTTGTTCAATGGTGAAGATTTTTTGTCATTTACAGTCTGATAAGATTTGTTTACTTTTTATTTGACGGAATAATTATGTTTATGTGCAATCAGTATCAATTAATTTGATAGTATTGTTGTGTCGTCGGTGCGATTGACACTAACTTTCACTTTCAGCCAACTTCACTTTGATTGGCTGTTGTGCAGTCAACGTGTACTGCGCCATTTTAAAAGCTTATGGCAAAAGGTTGCCCAGAGGCAAAAATAGTTTGTGCGGAGCAATCGAAACCTTTTTGTGGCGCTTTTTTTTTTCTATACAACTCGGGGGTGGATTCATAAAATCTTTCATGATTATATTATCTAGTGTGAAAGTGTGAAAATATTACATCACATTCACTTCCGGTGTGTGAGGGTGTGTGTGTGTGTATAGGTGTGTGTGTGTGGGTGTGTGTGTGTGTGTGTGTGTGAGTGGGAACGTACAAAAACGCACAAATGGGTAGCAGACCTTGTCTTTTCTAGTAACAAATGGGTTTATTTGCTTGGAACCCACTTTTTTCCAGGAACCCACTTTTTTCTAAGTGCGAGGGAGTGCTCTTTTAGTGCAAGGGAGTGCAGTTATAGTGCATGAGAGTGTTTTAAGTACATAGGAGTGCACTATCCGGGACGGAGAAATTACAGTGAATTTTTGGAAAAGTTTGAAGCAAAATTCGACCTATTTCGTCGCCTATTAGGGACGAAATAGGTCAACTTTCTAGAGAAGGGTTAGGGTAAGGGCTAGTTGCAGCGCTGCAACTAACCCTTGCCCTAACCCTTTTCCATCAAAAAATGACTTTCCGATTCCTACATTCTTAAATGAACCCATTTCTGATGTATTGCAAGTATGTGGGTGTGTGTTTGTGTGTGGGTGTAGGATCTAGGACACAGGCGCTTGTAGCAGGACACGCCAGCGCCTAAACCTGTGACGCCTCTTCCTGTTAATACATACCCAAAGGAAGATGCGTCACAGCCATAGGCGCTCGCGTGCCCAGATACAAGCGCCTGTGGTGTTAACCTATCATTAGAATTGATGTCCTGTTGTTGTTGTATATGTTTGGTGTGGGAGCCACCTCGTATATCTGCGGTGGATTGTTTGGGGTTTGCAAGTGCAATGGTTGTTTGGATTGTGTGATATTGTTGTGTAGGGTTGTTTATAAAGTGCTGTGGTTCACTGTTACTGTGTAAATCCAGCCTGTTTTGCTCTTATGCCTTTTTACTGTAAGCTGTGCTGCTGACCACGATGTGTTTTTTTAATGAGATAATGTAGCTATCGTTTTCGTATTTATATCTGAGCTATTCTGTGTGTATTTGGATGTGTGCATGTATATATGTGTGTGCATTTGTGTGTGTGAGTGGTTGTGTGTGCGTGTTGGTGTGTGTGTGTGTGTGGGTGTGTGTGTGTGTGTGTGGGTGGGTGTGTGTGTGGGTGTGGGTGTGGGTGGTTGTGTGTGCGTGTTTGTGTGTGTGGGTGTGGGTGGGTGGGTGGGTGTGTGCGTGTGGGTGGGTGTGGCTGTGTGTGTAGAAACTACGTTATTGCTATACACTCTTTATACTGTACGTACGTTCTTTGACGACCCCGTTAATTTGACGTTCAAACGGTGTTCCGTTAGGGTTAGGTCTGTGTTAGGCTTAGGGTTATGCTAAGGGTTAGGGTTGGGTTAGGGTTAGGGTTAGGGTTTGGGTTAGTGTTAGATTAAAAAAAATTAACACATTTTAAAAAAAAGTACAAAAGTTTGTGGCGTTTTAGGAAAACCATAACAATACGGTTGTTGTTGTTGTTGTTGTTGTTATTGTTGTTGTTGTTGTTGTTGTTGTTGTTGTGTGTGTGTGTGAGTGAGAGAGGCCTGGGTCTATTTATTGTAAGATCGGTGGCTGATTGTGCTGTGTTAAGTCTACATAGTCAAAGACCTCTAAAAATGTTAACATTAATGTCAGTAAACTATGCGGTAAGTGTATAAGGTGTGCTTAACTTGAACTTGCAGTATAAGACTTTCTTCTCTGTGTGCTTATGCTTCAACATTGGGTCCCATTAATCTTAAGGTCGGGTCCGTGGTGTGTTCCAAGGCCAGGCGATAACATTGCAACTTGTAGGCCTACAGACAGTATTGTTCAAGGCCCGTTGACGGCCGGGAGTAATGTGGGTGTTTAAAAAAAAATTAACCTTATTCTTTCGGATGAGAGTAAAGAGATTTCTTATATAGCGCACTTACACGCTCAGAGAGCTTCTCAAGGCGCTGGCCACTAACATCCAGCAATCACACAATAGTTTGCTGAAGTACCCACGTCGCTCAAGTTGTGCGCTCTGGACACTGAGTTATCCAAACCCTAGTAATGAATTGTGCTCCTTCGGATGAGAGTATAAACCGAGGTCCGGTCTGTGCACGCACGCATACCATCGCACGGACTTTAAAGATCCTGACGCTCATGTTCTAGACAGGTGAGTGCCGGCTACACAAATACGGTACACACTTACAGTAAGCACTAGGCCCCTTCTCCTCTATCCCACGATTGTGCTCAGGGGGTTGAAAGTGGACGCCCGGGGCGGCTTCAGTTTCATCTTGTACCGGCCTTGAGCAGCTCTTGATCTGGGAAGACGACGTATAAGAACGATTCACTAAATAAATAATTACTTGTTAAACAAGGCTTAGTGGTATTTGTATAATCTCTTGTTCTTCTCGTTGTTGTTGTTGTTGTTGTGTTCTTGTTTTGGTGTTGTTGTTGTGTTGTTGTTGTTGTGTTGTTGTTGTTGTTGTTGTTGTTGTTGTTCTTCTTCTTCTTCTTCTTCTTCTTCTTCTTCTTCTTCTTCTCTTTCTCCTTCTTCTTCTCTTTCTCCTTCTTCTTCTTCTTCTTCTTCTTCTTCTTCTTCTTCTTCTTCTTCTTCTTCTTCTTCTTCTTCTTCTTCTTCTTCTTCTTCTTCTTCTTCTCTTCTTCTTCTTCTTCTTCTTCTTCTTCTTCTTCTTCTTCTTCTTCTTCTTCTTCTTCTTCTTCTTCTTCTTCTTCTTCTCATTCTTCTTCTTCTTCTTCTTCTTCTTCTTCTTCTTCTTCTTCTTCTTCTTCTTCTTCTTCTTCTTCTTCTTCTTCTTCTTCTTCTTCTTCTTCTTCTTCTTTGTTTGTTCGTTTCTTTCTTTTTTCCTAATTTCTTTCTTCCTTCTTCTTCTTGTTAATTTAATTTAACGTCTATTCACCGAAGTGATTTAAGACTAGGAGCGGGGAGGGAGGGCAGAGGGAAGAAGACTAGGGAGGGGTGGAGGGGTAGTGATACATAGCCAGTGGGAGAGGAAAAAACAAGTTAAGCACACATCAGCAACACTTAATTTCATGTAGTACAATTATAAAGAAAACAAAAATAATAAGAAGAAAATCAAATCAAACCCTAAATAAATAAATAAATAAATAATTACATATAACAAAGTAGCGTCAACTTTATGCAATATTCTCATAATTAAAGGGATCTTTATGCGATAATTGTTTATGGAATAATATGACTGTTATTTTGAGTTAAAGATCTTGCTATGATTATTATTGTATATTATAAAACTATGATTTGTTTTCCATTTAAAAAATTTAGGATATTAAAAAATATTTCCAGAAAACCCTAATTTTGTAATGTGTATAAACGTCAAGCATGCCAAACTCGATCATAGGCTTTTTAACATAAAAAGTAACTAATACATTTTTCCTTCAAACAAATTGTTTCTTAATTTGTATGCTTAATTTAACTAAATGATCAACTGTTGACCTAACTTTTTAAAAACCGGTTTGGTTTTCGGGGATAACTTTTTTCTTCTCACAATAGTATGATAACTTATTCAATTTTTTTCCATTATTTTTCCAGCCTGCGATGTAAGTGCAATAGGATGATAGCTTGAAGATTCGTGTCTATTTTTTCTGATTTTAATAGCGGAATTATTATCGATGTTTTCCAGATATTAGGTTATATATTTTTTCACAGCATGAATAAATAATAATGTGAAAATGGTGTATCCATTTTAGAGGCATGTGTTTTAACAAAGTGTATGATAGCCCATCTGGACCAACTGCTGATTTTTTTTTGTTACCAAGACAATTTAAAGCATCCGGAACCTTCATTAATGATATTCTTGAATTCATAAATAATGAATAGAATCTTTATAATATTTAGAATTTTCTTCATATTTTTTTTCTACTTCTTTTTGAGTTAGACTACTAGTATTGTTTGCATTTGCAAATCTTTTGCAGAATTCCTCTGCTTTTTCTTTTGGAGGAGAAAAGATTTTGTGGAAAAAATATTTTGTTTCACTATTTTTATGGGACATTTAGGAAGCTGAAATCCATTTTTCATGTCACTGACTTTTTTCATATATTCCTGACACTACGTGAACTTGTTATTTCATTTTTACAGAACTTTCCTCAGTATTCTTTGCTAATGCTATTATTTTATTACAATTTATTTTGGCACATTTCATGTGCCTGTGTGCAGACACAGATCTACGTTTAAATGTATTATTTTTTTCTTTAACTGCTTCTGCACATGCTTCGTTAAACCAAATATTACCACTGTGTTTATTCTTAAAACAGCCTTTTCTTTTTGGAACTTATGAACTTTGTCCTTTTATTAGCAAAACCACATAATATAATTCCAAGCATGAAACAAGGCTGATAGCCCAGGGGGCATTTTAGACAAAAATAGGGGATAAGGGGGGATGGGGAATGACAGACATTAAAAAACAATGAACGGCACGAAAAAGGCTGCTCCATAGGCATCACAAGACAAACCTTAGAATAGGTGTAGAACTATTAGCTGGCAGAAAGTATTGTTTTTGTGAAACCTGTGCACATTTAATTAATATCATTATTTATTATGAAATTATTTTCAGATTTCAATAATTGCATTCGATATTGATTCCAGTCTTCTTCTTCTTCTTCTTCTTCTTCTTCTTCTTCTTCTTCTTCTTCTTCTTCTTCTTCTTCTTCTTCTTCTTCTTCATCTTCATCTTCTTCTTCTTCTTCTTCTTCTTCTTCTTCTTCTTCTTCTTCTTCTTCTTCTTCTTCTTCTTCTTCTTCTTCTTCTTTTTCTTCTTCTTCTTCTTCTTCTTCTTCTTCTTCTTCTTCTTCTTCTTCTTCTTCTTCTTCTTCTTCTTCTTCTTCTTCTTCTTCTTCTTCTTCTTCTTCTTCTTGCGTTTTATTTCAATTCCTTTTTCTTAGCTTTGTTATTATTGTTGTTGTTATTGATGATATTGGTCCCTTTGGTTCTTCTTGTTGTTGATGATGTTGTTGTTGCTGCAGTTGCGGCTGAGGCCGTTGTTGTTTGCTGGTGGTAGTGAGTGATTTAACATTTGTCTTACTAATGTACTCAAGCATTTCAGCATATTTTATTGTTTAAGGAAAAACTGAAAAATTGAAGTCAAGAGCAACAACTACTCACAAGTCTTTAAGATGTCTAAGGGCGACAACCAGTTTGATGATGTCATCAACGGATACGACAGCAAGACCATGCGTGGAGATCCCGAAACGGAAGCTGCTGTCGGGATCCCCATGTCCAAACTCAGGGTAAGTGAGGCCTTTTAGCCTACTTCGTAATATTTATTATTACAATTCAGGCAAGAAGAAAATGAGGAGAGAAAAATAAGGAGGAATAAGAATACAATTACATAAGACATACCTATATTTTCTATCCGTCACACTCGGCCAGTCATCTTCTTTGAATTCGAGCTTCTTCCCTCTAGCTGAGGGTACTGCGCTTTGAAAGACAGAACCTCTCCATACAGATGTAGTTTCTTTCCAGACGCTTTCTTCACGAGGGTGATTAGAAGAGAAGAGGAGGAGGAGGAGGAGTAAGAGTAAAAGAGAATAACCTCCATGGAAACATTGGAACTCGCCAGAGTTCAGTAAACCTGAAGAGAAGATAAATCCGCCCTCAAGATGCTGGCTCTGATTAAAGAGATGTCATAAGCCTCCAATGTATTACAGGTCTACGCGCCTTACAAATCTTGTGATGATGTCTTTCCGCTCCACTTGAAGAGAGTAAACACAGCAAAGTGCACCAGACTGAAGTTCAACCTGGACAAACTGCAAGACCCGGAGGTCGCAGAAATATTCCAAACCATAATTGGATGGAAATTTGCATCACTGCTCATTTTGGGAGCTGGTGAAGTAGATGTCAGTACCATGACCTGCACCTTCAATTCAGCGGTGACAGATGCTACCACTGCGATCCTTGGCAAGCACCGCCCAAAGAAGAAACCGTGGATCACACCTGAACTTTTGGACCTGTGTGACAAACGAAGACAGATGAAAAAGAAAGAGAACGCCTCACTGGGAGCTGATGCCTACCGAGAAATCAACAGTGACATCCGAAAAGGCACGCGCACAGCAAAAGAGAACTGGATTAAAGATCAATGTCAGGAAATAGAGAACAGTTTGAACAAGAACAACAGCTAGAAGACCTACCAGACTATGAACCGGTTGACAAGTGTTAAACAGCCTAAGATCTCCACGATCCAAAGCTAGTCTTATAGGTGACTTACAGAAGAAAATGAAGTCTTTGATAGATGGATAGGCTACTGCCCTGACCTTTACAAAAAAAAAAACACCAAACGGAGACCCATCAGTTCTAGCATGTCCCCAGAACAGAGAAGAAGAAGAAATTCTCCCAATTTTCCAAGAAGTTGAGGCAGCAGTGCAATCGCCGAAGAAGGGGAAGTCAGCGGGAGTGGAAAACATACGCGCAGAATTGCTTCAAACAGGAGGTGAAGCGATGATTGACGCCCTCTACCAGACCATGTGACAGATAATGGTGAGGGCGACATAATGGGAAGTGGCCTACACCATGGTCCTAGTCGCTTGTCATTACTATTCCCCAAAAGGGTAACCTTCAAGACTGTCAAAGCTACCGTACCATCAGCCTCATCAGCCATCCAGCAAAGTCCTCGTGAAAATAATACTCAACAGATTGAAACCCCAAGCTGAACAAATCATAGCTGAAGAACAAGCAGGATTCATGGCGAAGTACCACTGAGTAGATTTTCAACCTCAGAATAATTTGCAAGAAATACCTACAACACCAACAAGATCTATATCTTCTGTTTCTAGACTTCAAGAAAGCATTTGACCGAGTCTGGCATGCAGCTCTGTGGGCAATCTTGAGAGTGTACAACATCAACCATAACATTTGTAAAGTTATCAAAAGCCTTTATGAACAAGGCTACCAATGCAGTCCTCCAAAACAGCGCCATCGGGAACTGCCTCAGATCAACAATCGGCGTGCGTCAAGGATGCCAACTCTCTTCAACATCTTCCTGGAGTGCCTCATGTTGGATGCCCTTGGAGATCACGATGGCACAGTCAGCATAGGGGAGAGCAATCTCGAACCTCAGTTTTGCGCATGATTTTGATGGATAGGCTGGAGAGGAACAGGAACTTGAACAGCTGGTACAGAGGCTTGACACCACCTCCAGAGCCTTTGGAATTGAAATTAGTGCAGAGAAGACCAAAATGATGAACAGCACCAATGGCGTCAACACGGTCATTAACGTCCAAGGCCAATCCCTCAACACGGTGCATAGCTTCAAATATTTAGAAGCCATTGTATCAGACAATAGGGCCGACAGGAAGTCCTCTCCAGGATCGCACAAATAACTGCTGCCCTGACAAGATTGAACCCCATTTGGAAAGACAAAACCATCAGTTTACATTCCAAGGTAAGACTGCTGCGCTCCCTTGTCTTCTCTATCTTCCTATACGCTTGCGAAACATGAACCCTCACAGCAAACCTACAACGAAGAAAAGCATGGCGATCAGGTGCTGCTGAAGACTTCTGGGCATTTTCTATACCCAGCACATCATCATCAACGAAGATGTCCGACAGACCATCACACACAAGCTATTGGACAACGCGATGATATGTTCACAGTGATGAAGAAACGGAAACTCCGATGGTGTGGCCATGTCACCAGAGCATCAGGCCTCGCAAAAACCATCATCAAGGAACGATGCAAGGAGGCAGAAGAAGAGGGAGACAGAAAAAGAGGTGGGAGAACAACATTCGAGAATGGACTGGCTTGACACTGAGCGAAGCCATGAGGGTTGCTGAAGGATCATCTGTGGTGCCCCAACAATTTTCGAGTTACGGAATACGGTAATGATATGATAGGCAGTACAAAGTCTTCTTCTTCTTCTTCTTCTTCTTCTTCTTCTTCCTCTTCTTCTTCTTCTTCTTCTTCTTCTTCTTCTTCTTCTTCTTCTTCTTCTTCTTCTTCTTCTTCATCATCATCATCATCATCATCATCATCATCATCATCATCATCATCATCATCATCATCCTATCCTATCCTATCCTATCCTATCCTATCCTATCCTATCCTATCCTATCCTATCCTATCCTATTCCGTAACTCAAAGGTCGTTGGGGTTCTACAGATGATCGTTTAACCAGCGTACTCCATCTATCTACGCTCAGATTGTTGTTCTCAGCAACCCTCATGGCTTCGTTCAGTGTCAAACCATTCTGTTACGTTCGAGACGCGCACGATAGTACGTGTGAGTTGCGCACGATAGATCCGATCGATTTGATTTGCAAAGCATGCAATAATGGAGTGTATTTACCTTTGATTTGATTTTGCGTTGTTGTTAGAAGAAGCTTTGTATAATGTTGATAATTTTCGTTGGTCGATATTATTGGATAATTCTTTAGAGTTGCTTCTTTACTATCTATTGAAGCGTCTAGATAGATCTACTAGTTGCTGAGAGATTCATGGACCCTAAAGAAAGATGTATGACGTAAGGCAGTGATGACGAAATTTATCCTGATTGGTTGTAATTGCGTCACGCTGGAATGTTCGAACGTTCTCTAGAGTATAGAGAAACTCTATATAAGTACCGCACTGTATCAGAGTAGAGTTGAGAAAGTGGAAAAAGCGATTGAGCGATTATATGCAGTTGTTGATGTACGCTGAATAAAGTTGGAAAACTTCATAAGACGACTCCTGCCTTGTTGCTGAGCGAACAGGTTGCGTGGATAAACGAATCTGAGTTACACTTATCAGGATTCAAGCATCGGGGCTGAATCAACTACTGATAACAAGAACAACAACGAGTGTAACACAGTCAATTCTCGAATGTTGTCCTTCCACCTCTTTTACTGTCTCCCTCTTCTTCTGCCTTCTTGCACCGTGCCTTGCAGGATGGTTTTTGCAAGGCCTGATGCTCTGATGATGTGGCCATGCCATCGGAGTTTCTGTTTCTTCACCACTGTGAGCATGTCATCGTCATCTTATCATCATGATCAATACACAATGGAACATCATTGTTTCGATACCGTGTTCTGAACGCGTCCTTTAATCATTTGCAGATCTTCAAGAATGTGTTCGTGGTCAGCCTGGGCTTCCTGTTCCTGTTCACGTCGTTCCAGTCCCTGTCCAACTTGCAGACGTCTCTTAACAAGGAGGAGGGTGTTGGAGCCAACAGTCTGGCCGCCGTCTACGCCGGTCTCATCTTTTCTTGCGTCTTCTTGCCAAAGTCAGTCAGGGGCATACCTAGCATTGTCGTTAGACATGGTCGTGATGACCGATATGGTGATATAGTCCTCATCGTCATCATCATCATCATCATCATCGGCGGCATCGTCGTCATCATCATTATCATCGTCGTCATCATCATCATCATCAGCAGCAGCAGCATCATCGCCGTCATCATCATTATCATCATCACCATCAGCCGCAGCAGCAGCGTCGTTGTCTTTGTCTTCTTCTTCTTCTTCTTTATCAGCAGCAGCAGCAGCAGAATCACCATCATCATTCTCAGCAGCAGCAACATTGTCGATATCTTCTTCATCATCATCTACAGTCTTGCCGTAATATACGCGCTGCCCATATTTTCTCTTTCGTCTACCTGCCTTAGCAAGTCAGAAAAAAAAAAACAATCTTCATCGTCATCGTCGTCGATTGCGGCTGTGTCATTATCGTTGCAGCTGTTGGCAGAGGCGTGATCGTCATCATCTTCATTATCATGATTTTGTTTTTATAATCACTTTTATATAGCGCATTGCCATATCAAGAGCTGCTCAAGGCGCTGGCCGATACCGGATCTAACTCAAGCCAACCAAGGCACCCGCTTGCAGCTTTGGGTGCATGGTCTAACGCCCAGACAACTGAGCACCATCCTTGGCGACCGGGGATGGGGAGAAGGGACCTAGTGCGTACTGGGTGTATTTGTGTAGCCGGCACTCACTCGTCCGGGACATGAGCGTCAGGATCATTACAGTCCATGCGATGTAATGCGTGAGTTCACAGACTAGACCTCGGTTTATACTCTCATCTGAAGGAGTAATATCAATATCAACAAATGATCACCAGCAACAGCAGCAGCCGAAGCAAAATCGGAGTCGTCGCGGTCGTCGTCATCGTTATTAGAGTCACCTTCATCATCATCATCATCACCATCAATATGACCATTATTATCCTATCCTATCTTATCCCGTAACTCGAAAGTCGTTTGGCAAAATAGGTGGTCGTTTAACCTGCGTACTCCATTTTTCTCTGTCCCCAGCAACCCTAATGGTTTCACTCAGTTTCAAGCCAGTCCATTCTCGATTGTTGTCTTCCCACCTCTTTTTGTGTCTCCCTTTTCTTCTGCCTCCTTGTACCGTGCCTTGCAGACTGGTCTTTGCAAGGATTGATGCTCTGGTGACAGCAGTTGTTTGTGCAATCCTGTAGATGACTTCCTGTCGGGAGACATTGTCTGATATAATGGCTTCTAAATATTAGAAACTATGCGCCGTGTTGAGGGATTGGCCTTGGACTTTGATTTCCGTGTTGATGCAATTGGTGTTGTTCGCCATTACTTTAGTCTTCTCTGCACTAATTTCCATTCCAAAGGCTCTGGAGGAGGTGTCACGCCACTGTACCAGCTGTTCAAGTTCTTTTTCCTCTCCAGCCATTCCATATAAGTCATCTGCAAAACGGAGGTGGAGATTGCTTACACCCTATGCTGACTGTGCCTTCGTGATCTGCAAGGGCATCTGACATGATGCGCTCCAGGAAGATGTTGAAGAGTGTTGGAGAGAGTAGGCATCCTTGACGCACACCGATTTTTGTTCTGAGCCAGTTTCCGATGGCGTTGTTGTGGAGGATTGCACTGGTAGCATTGTCATACAAGCTTTTGATGGCTTCAATAATGTTAGGGCTGATGTTGTACACTCTCATGGTTGCCCACAGAGCTGAATGCCAGACTCGGTCAAACGCTTTCTTGAAGTCTACAAACACATGATAAGATGTTGTTGGTGCTGTAGGCATTTCTCGCAAATTATTCTGAGGTTGACAATCTGCTCAGTGGTACTTCGCCATGAATCTTGCTTGTTCTTCAGCTATGATTTGTTCAGCTTGGGGTTTAAACCAGTTGAGTATTATTTTCAGGACTTTGCTGGGATGGCTGATGAAGCTGATAGTGCGGGAATTTTCACACTCCTGAAGGTTACCCTTGTTCAACATTATTATCATCTTCATCAATGTCACCAGTACAATAATAATAATAATAATAATAATAATAATAATAATAATAATAATAATAATAATAATAATAATAATAATAATAATAATAATAATAATTATTATTATTATTATTATTATTATTATTATTATTCTCCCCAGTGGTTTCAGTATAAATAGTATCCCCACTTTCTGGAAATTTAGTGCTTTAAATTCCCACTGTCACTGTCTTTCTCCTTTGTTCTTTCTCATTCCTACTCTGTTCTATAAATCTACTATACTATCTTCTTCGCTAGACCAGTCACCTACTTATTTTCTTAAAAACTCTTCCAGGACAAAACTCCTCATTTGTGTGTGAGGTCTGTTGGATCAGCTTGGGAATATTGGATGCTTTCTGCCAAATGGTCACTGGGGCTTCCTATGATGTTATCATTTGGCAATGTAGGCATTTTATATGTATGTGTTTTGTTGATATTGTATAATAATGTTTGTATTCTATTTTGTTTTTGTAAACAGGGGTTCGATAAATTAGAGTATCGCCTCAGTGTCCCCTGCGTGGGATGTCTTTATTGTAAAGTGACCGGCTGGTAGATTGCCTTCAGTGTTACCACTAGGGTTGTTTCGGCAGATCTTATGCGGATCAGGGGTGAGTCCTCTTTCACTTCTCTGGTCCTGATTTGGCTCGGAAGAGTCCGCTGGACCTAAAGCAATAACCATGTAATGTAATGTAATGTTATTATTATTATTATTATTATTATTATTATTATTATTATTATTATTATTATTATTATTATTATTATTATTATTATTGCAGATTCATTATATCCAACCTTGGGTGCAAATGGACCATCCCAATCTGTATGACTGGCTACGCTCTGTACATGGCAGCCAATTTCCACGCCGTCGTTTGGCTTATGTGTCTGGCGGGCGTTATTCTGGGCATCGGGGCAGCGCCCATGTGGTCCGCCAAGTGCGCATACTTGACCCAGTTAGGAGTGTGGCACGCCAGATACACCAAACAGTCCGAAGACGCCGTCATTAACAAGTTCTTCGGCTTTTTCTTCCTCATGTTCCAGAGTAGTAAGTATGATGATGTCACGATTGAGACGCGCACGATAGATCCGATCATTTTGTTTGGCAAAGCATGCAGTAATAGAGTGCATTTACCTTATAATTTTCGTCGGTCGTTATTGTTGAGAATGTTCTGGAATTACTTGCTTATTATCGATCGAAGCATCTAAACCTTACGGGTAAAAGCTGGTCGAATCTAATTATATGAGGTAAGGCAGTGCATAGTTCCGGTGACGAGTTTTATTTTGATTGGGTGTTATTGCGTCATGCTGGACTGTTCGAACTTCTCGATCGCAGAGAGGCTTGTGAGGATCATTTCTGTAGTGATTTTCGGAAAGCGATCTTGTATGCAGTTGTTGATGTTTTTCTTAGTAAAGTTGGACAACTTTATACGACGACTCCTGCCTTGTTTCTGAGTGAGCAGGCTGCGTATATAAATGAATTCGAGTTACAAATATCAAGATTCAAGCATCGGAGCTGAATCAACTATTTATAAATACCGGATGATGACGATGGTAACGGTGATGATAGCGATGAGGAGGGGGAGGAGGGCGAAGAGGATTGATGATAATAATAACGATGATGATGATGATCATGAAGATGATCATGATGAAGGAGTTCAACGGACTATATTAATTTTTTCTGATCTCTCCAAATGCAATATGATGATGATGATTGATTGATTTATTTAAATGATTGATGGATTGATTGTTCTTTTATATTTATTAATTTATTTATTTATTTATTTATTTATTTATTTATTTATTTATTTATTTATTATTATTATTATTATTATTATTATTATTATTATTATTATTATTATTATTATTATTATTATTATTACATGATGCTATCACGCGCTTTGTTTTAAATCGAATTCAAAGCGCAGCCGTCTCAAGAGATCGCTATTTAAAAATTTAAATTGACTGCATCCATTACCAGTATTAAGAGGAGGTATTAAACCGGAGCAAGTACCGGGAGAAAATCCACAGTGACCTCAAAAGTCTAGTACCTAGTTCACGCAAGTTCGTCCGTTGCGGGATTTGAACCCGCGACTTTCGGCATATAATGCAAGCGCCCTCTCTATCTATCTATCTATCTATCTATCTATCTATCTATCTATCTATCTATCTATCTATCTATCTATCTATCTATCTATCTATCTATCTATCTATCTATCTATCTATCTATCTATCTATCTATCTATCTATCTATCTATCTATCTATCTATCTATCTATCTATCTATCTATCTATCTGTCTGTCTGATAGACAGATCTATCTATCTATCTATCTATCTATCTATCTATCTATCTATCTATCTATCTATCTATCTATCTATCTATCTATCTATCTATCTATCTATCTATCTATCTATGTCTGTCTGTCTATTTCTCCATATATTTATTAAATGAATCAAAGGTTGATTAAGTTGAGAATTTCAGGTCAAATCTGGGGAAATCTCATCTCTTCGAACGTATTGGAGAAGAATAACGCCACGAGCCCCAATGAAACCCAAGAAAAGCCGATATGCGGCGCTGATTTCTTGCCGTCCGCCTCCGGTAACAACACGGGCTTTACTCAGCCATGGGAGCTGGTAAGTACTACTGTTGGAGGTGTGTCGTCCATTTGGCATTCATACCCACGTGACCTTTGCGTTATTTGTTTCAACAACAGCTTTTGCTATTGGTTCGCGCTTCATACATTGTCATTGATTGGTTCATTCACTCCTCCGGGCAGGTGAGGAATCTGTGCATCATCTACATCTGCTTCGCTGTGGCCGCCATGATCATCGTGGCCGCCTTCTTGGACTCTATCAAGCTGGACAAGCCCCCAGCGGAAGAAGACCGGAAGCTGTCCCCTATGCTACTGGTGGCCACCGCCAAGCACCTGGTCACAAACCCAGCGCAGATCTTGCTCATCCCGCTTACTATGTACAGCGGGGTGGAACAGGCTTTCGTCGGCGGCGATTATTCTCAGGTGAGGTGGAGGAGGAAGAAGAAGATGGAGATGGAGAGAGAGAGAGAGTGAAGGAGAGAGAGTAAGAGGGGTGGGGGTGTAGGAGGAAGTGGGAGGGTGTGGGTGGGTAGAGTGGTGTGGTGTGGTATGATTTGGCGGTAGTACGTCCGCTCAAATCTTTGTTTGTGTATGTATTTATTACAGGCAGTTAAGTGCAATCAAGCACATATATCCAACAGCTGTGTGCGCAGCAAGTGAGCACCTTGGTCGGCTTGAGGTAGATCCTGTATCCGACAGCGCCTTGAGCAGCTCTTGGGCTGGAAAAGCGCTCTACTACTACTACAACTACTACTACTACTACTACTACTACTACTACTCTTGGGCTGGAAAAGCGTACTACTACTACTACTACTACTACTACTACTACTACTACTACTACTACTACTACTACTACTACTACTACTACTACTACTACTACTACTACTCTGCAGATGCGCGCATTCTTTTTGTTCCCAAGACACGCATTAAGACATATGGTGAACGATCTTTCGCCTTCTGCGCTCCCAAACAATGGAATTCTCTCCCATTACACATCCGCAACATACCGACCACTCAGGCCTTCACAAACGCACTCAAGACCCATCTCTTCAAACTGTACTATCCTGATCGACTCTCACCCTCCGACCGTGGACGGACACCAGCTGTGTGCCGTCCATGGCTTGACATATGTAAATAGTCTGTACATTTATATATTAGGAGGGTGAGGGGAGGAGGGCGGGGGTGTTTTTGTATCTAATTATTTTTACATCATTATTTTGCATTAGTTTATACATTATTTTACTGATAATATTTTATTTCTGCAACAGGGATGAGGCTGGTCTTGTCTTTTTTTTTTGTTACATTTTTAAATTTGTATGGCGAATTCTCAGATTTTATTATCTTATTATTATTATTATTATTATTATTATTATTATTATTATTATTATTATTATTATTATTATTATTATTATTATTATTATTATTATTATTATTATATGGCATTTGTATTTTAAAATTTATATTTTTTTATTGTGCATGTGTAGTGTATTGTCTATCTATCTCAATCTTGTCCCGTAACCCTGAGGTCGTGGGGGTACCACGGATGATCGTTTAACCAGCATACTCCATCTCTCTCTGTCCTCAGCAGCCCTGATGGCTTCGCTCAGTGTCAAACCAGTCCATTCTCGAATGTTGTCCTCCCACCTCTTTTTCGGTCTTTCTCTTCCTCTACCTCCTTGCACTGTGCCTTGCAGAATAGTCTTTGCAAAGCCTGATGATCTGGTGACGTGGCCATACCATCAGAATTTCCGTTTCTTCACCACTGTGAGCAGATCATCGTGTTGTCCAATGGCTTGTGTGATGGTCTGTCGGGACTTCGTCGTTGGTGATGTGTTGGGTATAGGAAATGCCCAGAAGTCTTCTGTAGCACCTCATCTCCATGCTTTGTATTCTTTGTTGTAGATCTGCTGTGAGGGTCCATGCTTCGCAAGCGTATAGGAAGATGGAGATGACAAGGGAGCGCAGCAGTCTTACTTTGGAATGTAGACTGATGGTCCTGTCTTTCCAAATGGGCTTCAACCTTGTCAGGGCAGCAGTTGTTTGTGCGATCCTGGAGAGGACTTCCTGTCGGGACCCATTGTCTGATACAATGGCTCCTAGATATTTGAAGCTATGCACTGTGTTGAGGGATTGGCCTTGGACTTTGATGTCCGTGTTGATGCCATTGGTGTTGTTGGTCATCATTTTGGTCTTCTCTGCACTTATTTCCATTCCATAAGCTCTGGAGGTGGTGACAAGCCTCTGTACCAGCTGTTCAAGTTCTTGTTCCTCTCCAGCCAATCCATCAATGTCATCGGCAAAACGAAGATTGGAGATTGCTCTACCCCCTATGCTGACTGTGCCTTCATGATCTGCAAGAGCATCTGACATGATGCGCTCTAGGAAGATGTTGAAGAGTGTTGGAGAGAGTAGGCATCCTTGACGCACACCGATTGTTGTTCTGAACCAGTTCCCGATGGCGCTGTTGTGGAGGCTGCACTGGTAGCCTTGTCATACAGTCTTTTGATGACTTCAATAATTTTAGGGCTGATGTTGTACACTTTCATTTTTGCCCATAGAGCTGCATGCCAGACTCGGTCAAACGCCGAGAAGGCGTAGTGTATTGTATATGATGTTGTTCCCTTGTATGCTTTTGCGAGTACGGTTGGTGTGAATCTTTGCATACTTTGTTTTTATTGTTTATGTCTGTTCTGATCGGTGTCTTATCTTATGTAATATATATCCTATGTTAAGAGCGGTGAGACCCGCCCTGAGCTGGGGTACCGCGCAATACAAGCCTACTTTATTATTATTATTATTATTATTATTATTAGTAGTAGTAGTAGTAGTAGTAGTAGTAGTAGTAGTAGTAGTACTACTACTACTACTACTACTACTACTACTACTACTAATAATAATAATAATAATAATAATAATAATAATAATAATAATAATAATAATAATAGTAATAATAATAATAATAATAATAATAACACGACGACACGCTCACAGTGGTGAAGAAACGGAAACTCCGATGGTATGGCCACGTCAGCAGAGCATCAGGCCTTGTAAAGACCATCCTGCAAGGCACGGTGCAAGGTGGCAGAAGAAGAGGGAGACAGAAAAAGAGTTTGGAGGACAACATTCGAGAATGGACTGGCTTGACACTGAGCGAAGCCACGAGGGTTACTGAGACAGACAAAGATGGAATACGCTGGTTAAACAATAAGCTGTGGTGCCACAACGACTTTCGAGTTACGGGATAGGATCAGATAGGTTAGGATAGGACACTAAAGAAAAAAAAAAGAATGTAAGAGAGAAAATTTTAAAATCAATATATTGTCCATCTTGTGTTGCAGTCGTACGTCAGCTGTTCGCTAGGTGTCGCCAACGTAGGCTACATCTTCATCTGCTACGGCGTCACTGACGCACTTTGTTCATTCATATTTGGTCGCCTGGTAGAATTCGTCGGCCATGTTCCTTTCTTCATTCTTGGTGAGTTTTAAATACTGTTAAGGAAACTCTCTTCCTTTTCACATTAAAATTTTTTTTTTAAACTGAGTGCCTTTTTATGTTTTATTCCTTTCATTATTGTCCTTATTTATTTGTAACGTCGGTTTGTTTACTTGTGGCTCTATGTGTGTTGTTTGTCGTAATGTTGTATGCGCTTTGAGCAGAATAAAATGATGATGATGATGATGATGATGATGATGATGATGATGATGATGATGATGATGATGATGATGATGATGATGATGATGATGATGACACCAAACATTGCACATCTCTCCTATCTATCTAGTCAAACTTTAAACCGTACCTCTTTCAACAGTAGTGAACACTTCCTGACCCATTATATTAGTTCAATTAATTGTTTTTTTTTCCCCCAGCCACATTGTTGCACGGAGGTTTGCAGATCGCACTGCTGCTTTGGGTCCCAGATCCTGACAATGTAGTCATCTACTACGTCATCGTGGCACTCTGGGGCATGGGTGATGCCGTTATTCAGACGCAGATCAATGGTACGTCATTTACAAACACAGTATTGCACTTTTACATCATCACTATATCGACACACCTACTGAAACGAGAGTGAAAAGTAGCGAGAATTGTTGAGGTGATGGTTTCGTTGGTGTTGTTTGAGCTGATGGTGATAATGCTGTTGTTGGTGGTGGTGGTGGTTGTGGTGGAGGTGGTGGAGGTGGTGCTGTTGTTGTTGTTCAGGCATGAAAGACCTCCTCTTTTATGCGGAATTCCGCCTATTTTTGCCACCAAATACGCCGGAAAAAAAATTTTCCGCCGAAAAATATGTTGTTCACACTAAAATTGTTTTAGTGAAACAGATTACTTTCCTCAGTATGTGATCGGCCTTTATTCCAATTTGCAAAGAATCTTCAAACGAATCATCAAATAGACTAACACGGTAACTTCACTTCCTCCCATGTGTAGACAGTTGAAAATGGCTTCTGTTGTAAAACAAGGAAAGGCTTTTCGAATAAAAAGTACTCAAGAACGGCTGGCGTTGGGATTGGCTCGATAGAATTATTAATGGATGAAGGGTCGGTGATTTTATTCGGAAGTTAGAGGAGAAAGGAGAGTCCTTATGCGTGCTATGTGAACAGAAATTGCTATATGGCAGCCGAGGATATTTGGCGATTGAAAGTCACTGTAGTGTAGGATATCAGTTAAACACAAGCGGAACGTTTGCTCTGTTCAAACCATGTATGCTTTTTTTTCTTGCTTTTTTTCTTCAGTTAAATGATTAAAATCATCTTTGGTTACAGGAAATTAAAAAAAAAGTGTACCCTTTTTTTTACTTTGGACTTAAATACTTTGTATTTAAGGATAGCATCTACTCCACCAAATTGGAGTCTAAAAAATTCTAAATTGGTTGGCACTGAGGCCAGGGGTTTGGGTCTTGGGACCCTCATCAAGATCTATTATGAGGGCCAAAGGCTTTTTAGCCTGCATGCCGAACTATGCTATGCTATGCTATGCTATACAATGTACATTAATGGAAATATTCTCAGGAAGGGTCAGAATGCACAGATTTTTATGTTTAAATTTTTTCGGGCTTGGGGAGCATTCCTTCCAACCCCAGATCCAACTTGTATTTGTGTATGCCTAACCTGAGTAAGATAATGTGCTTACTTTAAAACATGAATGAATTAGTGTATTATTATTTATGTATTTATAGCAGGTTTAAAGGGAATAGCTATGTATTTGTTGTTGTTGTTGTTGTTGTTGTTGTTGTTGTTGTTTTTGTTGATGATGATGATAGCCAGTCAACAGGACTTTCACCATTCCAGTCAGCCGTCAGGGCTGCACAGAAGATATCTTCCAATTGCCGTCGCTGTTTCAAAAAACGTCTATAACAGGTGCTGCAACGATGTTGCCAACGATGACAAGGCTGCCGCCGCCGACGACGACGCCGACGACGCCGACGACGACGATGATGATGATGATGATGATGATGATGATGATGATGATGATGATGATGATGATGATGATGATGATGATGATGATGATGATTGCATTTTGTTTGTATCGCCAGCTCTGTACGGATCTCTGTTTACGAAAAACACTGAGGCAGCGTTTGCCAATTATCGCCTCTGGGAGTCTGTGGGTTTTCTTATGACCTACTTGTACCAGGTAAATGAGTTTAATAAATAGTGATTTCAAGTAATGGCTCTAATTATGTCACGCACTTTCTATCGCTGAAAGATTTGGATCAATTAAGGCACTGGTCGCAGGGTCCCAGTTTCAACTCAGAGACATTACTACATTAGCTATTCAAGGGATATAACTCCTTGACCACGCACATATATAATCACAGGTGTCGGTATTTGGATGTCTTCATGGAATGCCCATTAGATAGGATAGGATAGAATATATACGATGAACTGATGTATGATATTTGAAGTCCTGATTGAAAGGCAGATTATAGATATACAGACAGGTCACCGAGGGTTTCGTCCGGGTTCTCCCGTTTCCTGCCTCGGATTCAGTCAATCAAATAACGTAGCTATGTGACTTCACATTTTTATAGTCAATCAAAGTTTCAAAACTGCCAGACATAATTTCCTTTCTGTCTTCAAATAGGAATCTCCCTCCTTTTTACACTCCACGTTTTGTGTGAGTGATGAATGTGTGTTGGTTGTATGTGAAGGAGTGCCTGTAACATGCGAGGGTGCTTGTTAGTTTTAGATTGCGGCGCTTTGAGCCTGATTGTTTAATTGTGGAAAACTGCTTATAATTTATATGGTATCGATGATGATGATGTAAATTTCCCGTGAATCGAGCTAATAAAGTATTCTTTTCTATAGTAATAATAATTTTATTATTATTATTATTATTATTATTATTATTATTATTATTATTATATATGGTATCGATGATGAAGATGTAAATTACCCGTGAATCGAGCTAATAAAGTATTCTTTTCTATAGTAATAATAATTTTATTATTATTATTATTATTATTATTATTATTATTATTATTATTATTATTATTATTATTATTATTATTATTATTATTATTATAGAAAAGAATACTTCATTAGCTCAATTCACGACAAATTTACATCATCACCATCATCTTCATCATCATCTGCATCATTACTTTAAACTCTTGTTTATTTTTGTTGTGCCCAGAACTATCTGCACACGTACGTCAAGCTGTACATCTGCCTGGCCTTCCTGGGCTGCGGGATGGTGGGTTACACCATCGTGGAGATCATGGAGCGGAGAAAACAATCCAGGGAAGCGGAGATCACTCCTACCACCAACTGACCAGGAGGAGAAGAAGGGTGAAAGAGAAAGAAAAGAGGAGGAGTTTAAGAAGGATGGGGTAGGTAGGAGGCAAGGAACCCTCATACAACAAGTAGCTGGAACTCTCTAGTGGAAAGGCAAACTTATACCTCGGATAGTCTCACGCTGCGCAGTTTGGGAACACTTTGGCGTGAAGCATCACATCTACCACCAGCTGAAGCAGAATGAAGAGTGTAGGAGATGCAGAGAGGAGGAGGGGTGATTGGGGCTGGGGAGAAGGAGAGTACGTTTATTTATTTATTTTTAAAGAGAGAGGAGGAGGAAAAAAACACGTTCCACAATATGCTATTTACTATGGCGTACGAACAGGGTCAAACGCGCGATGAAAAGTAGCGATGCTTTGCATCGATACTATTCTCATAAGGATCCATCCGTTTAGGAAAGTATCGCTACTTTTCTCAAAACGATCGCTCATTTTCTCAAATAGAACGCCAATTGCGAAAGTATCGATGCTTTCTGAAAAGTATCATCGATACTTTTTAAAAAGTATCGATACTTTGCATCGATACTTTAGCTCGAGCAGTTTCATCGCGCATTTCCGAAGTTTACCGAGGCGAAACACACTGTTTCTGCAAAACTGAAATCGGTCAAGCTAATTATTTAATATACAATGTATTATGTAACATTCCGCAGTTCCAATTGTCCTTTGCAGAGCAAATTAATTAATAAATATAATTTTTTTCCAAATAGCTAAATATAAGAATTAATATTAGTTAATAAATAATATCTACATCCATCTTCCCGCCTCAAGTAACGCAAAACGAAATGAAAGCAAGCAGATTGGCGCGATTGCCTGTTTTGTGTTCCGCTTTAGTTCCGATCAAACTTGTGGAAAATTTGCATACTGTGTATTCGGAAGAACTCGGAAATGCGCGATGAAAAGGATCGATCCTTTCGTAACGGTGCGCGCGATGCAAAGTAGCGATACTTTTCAAAAAGTATCTATGCAAAGCATCGCTATTTTTTATCGCGCGTTTGACCCTGTTCGTACGCCATAATTTACATCTACTAAAATAAAATGACGAAGAGAGAGAGAGAGAGGAGGAGGAGAAGAAAACACATTCCACAATAGGCTATTTACATCTACTAAAATAAAATGACGAAGAGAGAAGGAGCTGGATATGAACAAACTGGAAGCCAAAATCAGGATGCGTCTTTCACTATCAAAGATCTACTTCAAGGTCCAGAGTATAGAGGATGTGTGTTTATTATTTGTGACAATTGCATTGTTGTGACAATTATCATGATACGTATACTTTACATTCGGCTTACGACTTAAGGGAGACGAGAAGTTTTGTTGTTTAAATGAAAACTTTGTTGTTTATTTATAACTTTATTTATAAACATAAACATGCCAAATTAGGTCAATATATGCAGAAATTATCCATAAACAAAGTCATTAAATTTCAATGAATGTGATGATTTTAATGAAGATGTGTGTATTTTTTTAAAAATATTTTTATCCACGACCATCGGGGAAGGTTAAACGCATTTAGTATAGTTGTCTCGCCTTCCGACGTAAAGGCAACGTATTCTGTTGGGTCGATTTGAACAGAAATGAAGGGGGTTGGTTAGGAAGAGAATCGTTGGACTAAGGAAAGGACGGGGAGATGTGTGTATGGGGGGTGGAGGGGGGGTGGAGGGGGGGTGGGAGGAGGGGTGAAGAGGGGTTGCGAGGAAAAAAAATCCTCTGAGGGTTAGGTGAGTGCTGATGTTTTTTTAAAATGTCGCATTTATTTTCATTTTACAATCATTTTGACAATCATTAATATTGTTTGCATACTGTTGTTTAATTTCTTTAATACATTAAAGTATTTAATACCTTTGTAGAAGCTTTTTGTATTTATATTTCCATTGGGTAAGTTTAGGCTATGTAAAATAAGCTTGTAGTGACAATGAGAGGTTGGTTAAATAATCAACGCTATATATATATGTATAGTGCATAAATTAATTCACCAAAAGAATTTGTTTTTATATTGTGCATCACTGTGTGTAGTTGCTGTATATAGATAACGTTTTGTACAATGGTTTACATAATGGTTGTGGGTATTGTTCGATTAAAAATAAAAATAAAAGCAAAAAAAGTCCCCTCTCTCTCTCTCTCCCTCTCTCTCTCTCTCTCTCTCTCTCTCTCTCTCTCTCTCTCTCTCTCTCTTTCTGTGAGTGCATGCGTCATGTTAATAACGGGTCCATGGTGGGTGCATGTGGCTGAATTTTTTTTTTTTTACAAAATCCATCAAACCAACAGAGACACATGATTAACGAATAGTTAATAAATAAATAATAACAATATTGTCATAAACTTCCCGTGCGTGTTATAAAATTATTAGCTTTATTCTCAGAAGATTACTGCAAACTTGGTATTAGTTTGTACACGTTTTTTAACTTCCAATTTCACCAAAAGGCTTATTTTATACAAGTACACAAGTTGAGACAGAGATAAACTTGAAACACTGAAGACATAAAATACAAAACAGTTGGAACACAACACCAATATATGTTTTGCTAATTTTATGGTTCTCTTCTTTCTCACTCAAAGTAATAGAATAATAATTAAAACGGAATTCAAGAAAACTTTAAGTTCAAAAGTAATTAAAATAATAAATAGATGAACCATAATATGATTTTATCTTTCTCTGCAGCAATCCCGTCCCCGGTCTGACAGAAAATTACATCTAACAATTTATGAAAATATTTTATGCATTTACAAAATTAGTTTCAATATTAGGCCCAAATTTTTTTAAAACCTTTTTCACTTTGGGTACGATTTTTTTTTTGGGGGGGGGGAACTGATGGAGAGGGGGGGGTGGCGGTGTAGGGGGAAGATTTCTATTTTTTTTCAAGCCTATCCCAAAAAAAGTTTCGGGTCGGGCCAAAAAATTAGGGTTGTACGGAATACCGTAAACCGACATTTTCGGGGCCTTATATTTCCTACAAGTAAATCATAAAATATAAATATTCAGATCACCGTGTCGGTCATGAACATAATCCAGAATCACCACAGTGAAAAATAAAAGTAGCCTACACTGTAACACAATATTTTCAAATCACATAAAATAAGCATTAACCCTTCTTTGTTCACAGTCTATCTTTTATTACACTAATACACCCTGTTATGATGGCCTACTAGCGCCAAAACCGAGAGTTCCCATTATCACGAGATAATTGAAATTAACACGTGTTCTGTGTAATTTACAGAGATACCGGTAATCCACAACGTCAAAACCTGATAGAAATAATTACAAATATAGTAAAATTACAATTATCAAGGGATAATTACAATTATCATTGAAAAATTACAAATATCTTCGCGAGATCATGTTCAGTTTTGGCTTTAGCAATCCGTCTGGAAATGGGCCAAAACCGAACATTGTATTTTTCACTTGATAATTACAGTTTGTATGTGTTCATTGTAAATATATCGTTGATAATTGTAATTATCACATGATATTTGTAATTATCAGGTTTTGGGGCAAGTAGTAGGCCGTCATAATGTGAATTACACAGAACACGTATTAATTAAGCCTACTATTACAACTGATATATGTATTTATGCAAGTTTTGGCGCTAGTAAGTCAGAATTAAGCATGATCACGTAAAAATTGTAATTATGAAGTGAAAATTGTAATTATTATGTGATAATTACAATTTTCGGTTTTGGAGCATTTCCAGACAGATTGCTAGAGCAAAAACTGAAAATTAAACATTATCACGCGAAGATATTTATAATTTTTCAATGAACCCAGTCGCTTGTCATCACTCTTCCGAAAAAAGGTAACATTCAGGAGTGTGAAAATTACCGCACCATCAGCCTCATAAGCCATCCCAGCAAGGTCCTCCTGAAAATAATACTCAACAGGTTCAAACCCCAAGCTGAACAAATCATAGCTGAAGAACAAGCAGGATTCAGGGCAGGGCGAAGTACCACTGAACAGATTTTTAACCTCAGAATAATCTGCGAGAAATACCTACAGTACCAACAATATCTATATTATGTGTTCGTAGACTTCAAAAAGGCGTTTGACCGAGTCTGGCATGCAGCTCTGTGGGCAACCATGAGAGTGTACAACATCAGCCCTAAAATTATTGAAGTCATCATAAGCCTGTATGACAAGGCTACCAGTGCAGTCCTCCATAAGAGCGCCATTGGAAAATGGTTCAGAACAACAATCGGTGTGCGTCAAAGATGCCTACTCTCTCCAACACTCTTCAACATCTTCCTAGAGCGCATCATGTCCGACGCTCTTGCAGATCACGAAGGCACAGTCAACATAGGGGGTAGAGCAATCTCCAACCTCCGTTTTGCGGATGACATTGATGGATTGGCTGGAGAGGATCAAGAACTTGAACAGCTGGTACAGAGGCTTGACACCACCTCCAGAGCCTATGGAATGAAGATGGGTGCAGAGAGGACCGGGTTCCAATGGCCGACGGCACCGTGGCATCAGCATGGACCTCAGGGTCCAGGGCCGGTTCCTCGGCATAGTGCGTGGCTTCAAATATTTGGGAGCCGTTGTGTCTGACGGTGGTTCCAGGCGGGGGTCCTCTCCAGGATCGCACAAACAACTGCGCTGCCCTGGCGGAGTTGAGGCCCATTTGGAGAGACAGGGCCGTCGGTCTGCATTCCAGGTTGGGGCTGCTGCGCTCCTTTGTCGTCTCCATCTTCCCATATGCTTGCGAAACATGGACCCTCACAGCAGATCTACAACGAAGAATACAAAGCATGGAAATGAGGTGCTACAGAAGACTTCTGGGCATTTCCTATACCCAGCAAATCACCAACGACGAAGTCCGACATACCATTACACAAGCCATTGGACAACTCGATGACATGCTCACAGTGGTGAAGAAACGGAAACTCCGATGGTATGGCCATGTCGCCAGATCATCAGGCCTTGCAAAGACCATCTTGCAAGGCACAGTGCAAGGAGGTAGAAGAAGAGAAAGACCGAAAAAGAGATGGGAGGACAACATTCGAGAATGAAATGGTTTAACACTGAGCGAAGCTCTGAGGGTTGCTGATTACAGAGAAAGATGGAATACGCTGGTTAAACGATCATCTGTGGTGCCCCTACGACCTCCGAGTTACGGGATAGGATAGGATAGGAAATAAATTTAAAAAAACAAAACAAAAAAAAAAACAGTCATAAAATACACAATGCACATTCATTGCGCAGACTCACACACACACACGCACTCACACACACACCCACCTACACACCTCCACACACACGCACACACACACAAATGCATATTTGATATCACAGTCAGAGGAAAAAGAAAATGTGATATAAATAATCAATACATTATTAATTTATGTGCCAATCTGATATACTTTATAATGCCGAACATTTAATATTAAAACAAGACGGAAATAAAGAAAGAAATCAAAAGTGCCAAGAAATGGGAGGTAAGGAGTACCTCTGTAATTGTTTTGCTGTGAAAGTGCGCTCCCTTCAGTTATAAAACAAGATGGCGACTAAAAGGGAGGTGCAACATGAGCAGACGACAGAAGACGACGAATATCTTGAAAGCGTTATCACTAAGTCCTTTTTGAACTTAGAGAAGATAGATGTCGATCTGTACAGGTATGGTTAGGGAGGATTATTTTTAGCTTTTGCGTTTTCTAAGTTTCTTTAATTATTTATTTATTTTATTAATTTATTTGTTAACATTTTTGATTATATTTATAACAATTAACTCATGCAAACAGTAATAATACAGGGGCGTCGCACACGGGGGGGGGCAGGGGGGGCACCTGCCCCCCCAATAATTTGGCAAAAAAAAAAAAAAAAGAAAGAGAGAGAGGAAGAAGAAAAGAAGAAGAAGAAGAAGAAGAAGGTTTTTAAACCGTAGTGTAAAGGGCTAATGTACGAAATAATATTACAATAATCTATTAGCATGTGCCTGTGTTTCACAACAGCCCAGGAGATTGCCAAGATGACCAGGGAGACTTTGTGCAGCATCAGAAGTGATGAGGCATTTCACCTTTTTTGGGAGAAAACCTGCCGCCAAGCAAAAGTCTCACAGGTGAACGATCAATTTCCAATCGGCGAGCTCCAAGAGGGCGGAGTTACCCAACTTACTCAGCACCCTGAAGCCGGATATTGTAATAGGATCTGAAACTTGGCTAGACCCATCTGTGTCATCTGCTGAAATTTTCCCTAACATGTACCACGTGTATAGAAAAGACAGACCCAAAAGAGGTGACAGAGGTGGCGTTCTTCTTGCAATCAGAGACAATCTAGATAGTTATGCAGCCCCAGAACTTGATGTAGAGGATTGCGAAATTCTGTGGGCGCGCGTCAAGCTGCAAGGCAGGAGAACTCTGTACATTTGTGCCTTCTACCGCCCTGACGAATCTGATGAGCTCAGCCTTAAACTCCTCAGTCAGTCCCTACAGAGAGCATCAAGTTTAAATAATGCTTACCTATTCATAGGAGGCGATTTCAATCTTCCAGGTTGGGACTGGGAGACCGAGACACTGAAAGGTAATGAAAATTATCCTACTCTTCACAATGACTTCCTCAGCATGATTCATGATCACGGCCTTGAGCAGCTTGTGAAAGAGCCCACAAGAGACCGCAATACCCTTGATCTCCTGATCACTAACTCCCCCCAACTTGTACCCCGCACAGAAGTAGTCCCAGGCCTATCCGACCACTGCATCCCATACTGCGAATTTTCCCTGACCCCACACAAGAAGCGCCAGGCCCCTCGCCAGATTGCTCTGTACTCCAAAGCTAACTGGGAGAACCTGAAGACGGCTGCAAGGGAAATCAGCGCTATAGTGCAGGAGATGCAGGCCACAGCATCACTAGAGGAGCTCTGGACTACTTTCAAGCAGGGCCTGCTTAAAGCAGCAGAGGAGCACATTCCACACAAGCTCGCACGCAAGAAAGTCAACCATCCATGGGTCACTCAAGACATCAGACGACTCATCAACCGCCGAATCAGACTCTACCGGCGAATGAAGAAAACTGGCTCAGAAGAACTCCGAGTACAGGTGAAAGAACTGAAGCGCACAATACAACGACAGATGCGGCGAGGCTACTGGAACTACCTCAACGGTATCTTCTTGGGTGACGACAACCCGGACCAGGCGGGCAAAAACAAACGCTTCTGGACTTATATTAAGAACCAGAGGTCTTCAAATGTGGGAGTCGCACCACTCAAGAAGGATGGCCAGCTCACTTCAGACCCAGAGGCCCAAGCCACCCTTCTGAATGAGCAGTTCCAGTCCGTCTTCGGTGATGGCGCTTCATACACTGAGGAACAGTTCACCCTCAGGACGGGCATGACCAGCCAAGACGTCCCAGCCATGCCAAACATCACTATCACGGAACATGGGGTTTGGAAGCTGATGACAAACCTTAACCCCAACAAAGCTACTGGCCCAGACGGAATCAGCCCACGCCTACTCAGAGAGCTGGCGGCAGAACTGGCTCCAGCGCTGACGGCGATTTTCCGGTCCTCCCTGTCTTCAGGCGAAGTACCATCGGACTGGAGGACTGCACACGTCACACCGATTTTCAAGAAGGGCGAACAATACAATCCTGCCAACTACAGACCAGTATCCCTGACGTGTGTGGCCTGCAAACTTATGGAACACATAGTCGTCTGCGCCGTCATGCACCACTTCGACACCAACAACACCCTTCACGACAACCAACATGGCTTCCGAAGAGGGCGGTCGTGTGAGACCCAACTCCTGGAGTTTGTCGAGGAGCTTTCGTGCAACATGGAAGGTGGACAGCAGACGGACGTCCTAATCATGGACTTTGCGAAGGCATTTGACCGAGTCAACCACAGTCTGTTGGTCCACAAACTCCGCTGCTACGGCATCCACGACACGGTGCTCACATGGATCGCCAGCTTCCTTAGCGACAGGCGCCAGGCTTTGGTGGTCAACGGTAGCTGCTCTTCCTTTGTCAGTGTGCGATCTGGGGTCCCCCAAGGCTCGGTGCTGGGGCCATGCTTATTCCTGGCCTACATCAACGATCTACCAGACCGACTGACTGCACTGACAAGACTGTTCGCAGATGACACAGCTGTATACAGAGTGGTAACTAGCAACCAAGAGCAAGCCCAGCTACAGCAAGACCTCCAGCGCCTTGAGCAATGGGAGAAGAGCTGGGACATGCAGTTCCACCCTGACAAGTGCACAACTCTGCCAGTCACGAGGAGCAGACGTCCCCTACAGTCTAGTTACACCCTACACGGTCACACCCTTGAGTCAGTCTCTGAGGCCAAGTACCTCGGGGTGACCCTCCGCAGCAACCTAACCTGGGACGCACATGTCAGCAGCATCGCCAACAAGGCCAGTAAGACACTAGGCTTCTTGAGAAGGAATCTCAAGGTGAGCTCTACGGCCATCAAGGAGCGAGCTTACATGGACTTCGTGCGTCCTATCCTGGAATACGCAGCATCTGTTTGGGACCCTCACACCCAGAAAGGCATCGACAGACTGGAAGCAGTTCAGAGACGCGCCGCCCGGTTTGCTACTAACCGCTATCACAACACATCGAGTGTTAGGGACATGCTGGAGTCACTGGGGTGGCCGTCCCTGGAGGATCGACGTCGCACTGCACGCCTTCAGATGCTGCGCAAGATCACTAGTGGCACTGCGAACTGCCCCATCATCAATGGGAAAGTGGAACAGGCGATATCGCGCCAACGCCGCAGCCACAACAAGCAGTACAAGCAAGTCTCGTGCAGGACCCAATATAGAGCCGCCTCTTTTCTGCCACGAACCATAAAGGACTGGAATGCCCTCAACAGTGAGGCACTGGAGGCTCTGGCTGCTGACACCTTGGTGTCGGGAGTCTCCCAGTAAAACCCTCCAGTTCCCCCCCCCCTTCCCTCCTACACACCACCCGCCATGCCCCCCAGTCTCCTTACCCTTATTTCACCAGCATTTCCCCCCTTCACTCACATTTTTTATGTAGCGGCACGATTTAAATGTTATTAGCTCCGTATCCGTACTTGACATGCGTACAAAATCTTACTCTCAAATGCCATAATGATCAACACGATTGATTGTGGGCGTACACGGCAAGACACGGCAAGACAAGACAAGATCCATGTTTACCAAGACAACAAAGAAGACCGGCAAGGTTAGAGGAAGGATGCAGTGCTCCAGAATTCCCAAGCACTGTTGAAGACCACAACCGGGGAATTTATTTTGAGGCCCTGGACAGTCTTACAACGTGCCTGACTGATCGTTTTGATCAACAGGATTTTGAAACTTACTCCAAATGTGAACAGCTCCTTTTGAATGCAGTGAACGGCCAGGACTATGACAAGCAGCTACAAGATGTCTGCGACTTCTATGGGCAAGACCTTGACCAGTCAAGGCTCTCAGTTCAGCTTCAGATTCTTGCACAAGAAATGTCTGGTGGAAACAAGAAATTGTCAGCCGTTGTTCAGCATTTCAAGTCACTGTCTGTCTCAAAGCTAGCTCTCATGTCTGAGGTTGGGCTTTTACTGAAGCTCATTTTGGTCATGCCTGCCACCATGCCGTGAGCGAAAGAACTTTCAGTGCCATGAGGAGGGTCAAGAACTACCTCAGGTCAAGCTCAACAGAAGAGCGTCTGAACCACTTGATGCTGCTCCACGTCCACAAACAAAGGACGGATTCCTTGGATTTGGTTAAGCTTGCCAATGCTTTTGCATCTTCTCAGCACTGCAGAGAAGTGTTTGGAACTTTCAGCGTCCTGGACAACTGCAAGCTGGGTGTGATCACCAAGACAAAAGGCACTCAGACAGACAGTATTTTGCTTTAGAGAAACTCAGAGTAATATACGCCCTAGTAAAACAAATTGATCAATTGACTGATTTTCTGAAACTGGTACAGTGGTAGTGGAAGTGTTTGGCAAAACGAGTTGTGATTTATAGAGAAGACACAATTTCAACCTAGATGATCTTGCGGCAGGTAATTAATGTTCGTGTTTCCTGGTTTTAATCATTATCACATATCGCTAATCATGTATTTGTAGTTTCTGGAAATGAATCTTGTATTTTCAGTAAAGAAGAACATAAATAATTAAATGTTTTTACTCTCAGTCTTTCAGTTGGATGAAGGTACGAGGATATATTACAGGGTGCGTCCCGCTTGTCAGCCCACCCCCACCTCCCCGTCGACAGGGTTGCCCCCCCAATATTTTGGACCGTGCGACGCCCCTGTAATAGTATTAATAATAATTGCTGCAACCTTGCTGTGCTCGAATTAAATTATGTTTGTAATATACTCACATTATTCTGAATTGCAGAAGTCGTCATCTATGGCAACCCACTGGTGGCAGAGCAGTGTTTGGGGGTCAAGTGGTCGGACAGGCTTTAGCCGCAGCCGTGTACTCCGTGCCAACTGACCATGACACGCACAGTATCCACTGCTACTTTCTTAGGCCAGGTTGGTAATTTTATTTGTAGAGATGTGTTGTGATAGTAATTGTTGTAGCATTAGTATTGATGGTGTGAGTTACCTGTAGTCAAGAATAGCATAGCATAGTTTGGCATGCAGGCATGGCTTATGCATGCAGGCTAAAAGTAAAAAGCCTTTTGCGCTCATAATCAATCTTGATGAGGGTCCCAAGACCCAAACCTTTGGCCTCAGTGCCTACCAATTTAGAATTTTTTAGACTCCGAATTGGTGGAGTAGGTGCTATCCTTAAATAACTTGTCCTGACTATTCTTGAACACATTGAATGATTTAAATAGCATCCACAGCCTCGGCAGTCAGGTTATTCCAAGGGGTTACAAGTAAAATCCTTTTTTAAAATTTTCGAGTATTATCAGGCAGCCTCTTGAAGGTTGAAGTACGTAAGCTGTCTGTAAGTAAATATAGACGAGCGTTCAGTTTTTCCCTTCAAAACTTGTCCACAGAGTTGAAGGCACCGTTTATTGTAATTCCTTATTGATTATCCAATGTTATAGCCATTGAAGACTTTCAGTGGTCAAACGGTTGATATACATGAAGACAAGACAGCACAGTAGTATGAGAGTGTCACTGTGAAAGTTATGGTTTTTGCATGCTGGTGTTCTACTGCAGAAACTCTTCATCTTTACACTACAGTTTGGTGTGTGTGCGGGTGTATGTGTGTGTGTTTAGTCGTACCCTTTGTTGTCGTAGAGTGTACAGTTTGTAGTTTGTAGTGTACAGTTTGTAGCTTATGTTTACGACATTGTGGATTTTTATTGCATTGTATTGGTATAATTTACTCCTCCATTTGGTTTTGTACTGTGGTGATTTATGTCTTGCTCTGTCTCGTCACTATTTGTTTTATAACGTTGTTGCTGTTATTATTATTATTATTATTATTATTATTATTATTATTATTATTATTATTATTATTATTATTATTGTTATTATCATTATTATTATTATTATAAATTATTATTATTATTATTATTATTATTATTATTATTATTATTATTATTGTTGTTGTTATTGTTATTGTTATTATTATTATTATTATTATTATTATTATTATTGTTGTTATTATTATTATTATTATTATTATTATTATTATTATTATTATTATTATTATTATTATTATTGTTATTATTAAATTATTGTTGTTATATTAGGGCTATATTCGTATGTAAATGTATGTATTTGTATGTATACATTTGTAAATATGTTTTTAGATGTTTTTTCTGTATATAAATGTATTATATAATTATGCTATATTATTTTCTTCATTATGTTTACTTTAAATTCTTATTGCTTCTTAATATTTTCCTTTCTCTTGAGCGACTGCTCAACGATGGGTTTTTAAATGTAATTTTTCGCCATACTTTAATTGTTCTTGATTCTTTGGGTAGTATGTATATTGTGTGGGTGTGGGTCTATTAGTGTGTGTGAGAGGGTGTTAAATTTTATTTATCTTTTTAAAATTGTTTTACAATGTGAGCCTTGTGGCCATTTCACTGCCTAAATGGCCATTCTACTTTGTGTAGGGCCCTGGCAGTCTAAATATTGAAATAAATACAAAAAAAATACACTACAGTTGCTTTGTCCTAAAGTGCTAAACCTTATTAAAGGTTGTGATCTATAGGGTGACATACTGCACAATCACATCATCTTTACACTACAGTTGCTCTGTCCTAAACCTTATTAAATGTTGAGATCTATAGGGTGACATGCTGCACAATGACTTCATCTTTACACTACAGTTGCTCTGTCCTAAACCTTATTAAAGGTTGAGATCTATAGGGTGACATGCTGCACAATGACTTCATCTTTACACTACAGTTGCTTTGTCCTACACCTTATTCAAGTTTGAGATCTGTTCTTCGACATTTAAACACCAGTTCTTCTTGTTATGATTAAGACGCGCACGATGGATCCGATCATTTTGTTCTACAAAGCATGCAACGGTAGCCTGTATTTACCTTTGATTTGATTCTTCGCTGTTTTGCTAGAAAAAGCTTTGTATAATGTTGATAATTTTTATTGGTCGATATTGTTGAGAATTTTCTGGAATTACTTGTTTATTATCGATCAAAGTTTCCAGATCTGTCTCGTTATATCTAAGCGATTCTTCTAAACTAAAGAATGTTCTATGATGTAAGATAGTGCTTAGTTCCAGTGATAAGTTTTATTTTGATTGGGTGTTATTGTGTCATTCTGGAATGTTCACAGTTTCTCTCGATTGCAGACAGGCTATATAACTAATGCACTGTGTGCTTGAAAAGGTGATTTTAAATTATTTTTGAGTGATTTTCGGAAATCTTTGTTGGCAGTTGATGTTTGCAAATAAAGTTGGAAAACTTTATACGAGGACTCCTGTCATGTTGCTGAGTGAACAGGCTGCATGGATAAACGAATTTGAGTTACACATATAAAGAATCAAGCATCATGGCTGAATAGACTAATAATAAATACTGTTTAACAGTTCTCCTTTCACACTTTATTAAATGCTGTACTCTAGAGTAATAGCACGCTGCAGGAGTGGTTAGTGCTGTACTGTATTTGTAATATTATGCCTTTCTTATTATTCCTTGGGATTGGAGCATGAGAGCATAGTTTGTGCACGTAGGCATTCCATAGCACGAACTTTAAAGATCCTGATGCTCGTGTCCATGAAACCCCGCACACACTAGGTCCCTTCTCAGATCTCCCAGGTTGCTCAATTGTCTGAAGCGTCAGACGATGCGCCGAAGACAGCAAGTGGGCAGCTGGAGCTAGGTTCTGTATCTGCCTGCGCCGTGAGCAGCTCTAGAGCTGGAAGGGCCCTATGTAGTGAAATACTCACATTTGTGTCCATACGCCATCTTCTTTGTGGAGCTGGAAGGGCCCTATGTAGTGAAATACTCACATTTGTGTCCATACGCCATCTTCTTTGTGGAGCTGGAAGGGCCCTATGTAGTGAAATACTCACATTTGTGTCCATACGCCATCTTCTTTGTGGAGCTGGAAGGGCCCTATGTAGTGAAATACTCACATTTGTGTCCATACGCCATCTTCTTTGTGAACAAACCAACCCAAAAAAAATCTTCTGTGCCCTATGCGCATTTGTACTTTCTAGAATTGATTAATACTTGTAATTGTTTCCTCTCTGTCTCTCCTGGCTTTCTCAATCACAAAATTCAAAATGTCCAGAATCATGCTGCCCAGTTAATATTCCGCTCAAGTAAACTTGACCCTGTCACTCCTCTTCTTCTGTACCTGCACTGGCTTCCTGTGGAGCGGCATATCCAGCATAAAGTTTCATCCCTTTGCTTCAGTGTCCTCAACTCCATTGCCCATTCAATATATTGCTGGCCTTCTTCACTTTTATATATTTCCTTTGTACACCTTTGGGTGTGTGTGGATGTGTCAGCATGGATAAAGGCGAGAGGGAGGCGGGGAGAGAGAGAAAGAGAGAATATTTCCAGCTGAGCCATGACTGTTGTACGCATGGAAATTAACATTTTTGTTCATTTACTATTTTATGCAAAGTTTGCCAATGCCAAAAATTTTCGATGTGCGTGTAGTTGGACAATTTTATATATTGTTGTTTCCTCTCTTGTTCTGCCTGTTTCTCAAATTCATCTTCAATTCAGTCATTTTAGTCTCTTAAAGCATATTTTCCTTCCATTGATTTTCAATGAAACTTGACAAGTCATTATTCGCGCTTGTGTTCTTTCATGTTGTGGAGCGTGTGTAGCATAGTTTTCCCTTTGAGTTATCAAGATTGTTTTAATTAATATCCTTTTTTTACTTTTGGGTGTTGGGATGTTGGTGGGTAATAGAGAGGCGAATGGGGAGAGAGAGAAAGTTAAGAGAATTTTCCAGCTCTTTATGATGTTGTTTATATGAAATTTAATACATGCCAAAAATAATTTTTATTTTTTTCTTAATGAATAGGCCTTTATTTTTTCTCAAGTGCATTTTATTAGTAGAATCAAACTGTTTCTTTAGATTTGTATTCTTATTTTTGTCAAAAGCTCATTTAAATCAATCATAGTGTGGATTAGTGTGAGGTGTGAAGATTTAGAGGCAAAATAAAACCTTATTTATATATATTATAGAAGAAAAAAAATAAAAATACGTAATATAATGCAGCTGCCTAGCAAATAAAAAAAAAAAAAAATAAAAATAAAAAAAAAATATGAGGTTCTCAAGCATATTCAAAAAATAAAAAAAATAAAAAAAAAAAAAAAAAGGAGAAAAAAAAAAGAAGAAGGAGAGAGAGAAAGAGAGAGAGAGAGAGAGAGAGAGAGAGAGAAAAAACAACTTTAAATGAAACAGATCAATCACTTGGAAACGGTAACCTCCATAATATAATTATAAAAAAAATTAAAATAAAAAAAATAAACATCATATATATATGTGGTGTGTGTGACACTAATGTTTGTTTGTTGGGTATGTGAGAGATAGATATATATATAGATATATATATATATAGATATAGATATAATTTATTCAATTAATTAATTTTTTTTTTTTTTTTTGGGTACGAGTATTTGACCTCTCCCACAATATGCAAGCCCTCGCAATCTTCTCCCTAAAAAACTTCAATCATTGCAATCATTCTAAACAATCTCCAGACGAACACCGTCTTTCGTGCTCCACAAAGAGCAAAGCTGATATTTCCCGTCTTCGGCGACATTCTAGTTATTTATTTATTTATTTATTTATTTATTTATTTATTTTTATTTTTATTTTTATTTTTAAGGGGGGGGGGGGAGGGGGGAGGGGATGCGCCACGAGCGGAAGAAATGAAAATAAAGAAAACGATATTCCTAGTGGATAATATAACGGTTTACGACAGGAGTGCCCAATACATCGATCGCGATCGATCGGTCCATTGCGAAGGCAGTGTGATTGAGTAGATCGCGTAGCAGTAAGAAAAATTGAAGTCAGCCTATTATAAGACTATATATTAACATTTACCAAGTAAGTCCCTTTAATAGAATTTTGGAAACCCTCCCCCAAAAACTAACTGATCCGCCCCTGTTGTCTGACTCCAAGACATGAAATGGAAGTAAGAAAGGATAAAAGAATCTCACTTGCTTCAGGATACAAGCCTATGTTTGACCAGATCAGTGAAATGCTGAATTTGTCCCATGAGTTTAAAAAACAAATAATTTTAAAAAAAATATATTTGTTTTAAATAACACAATATAAAAAGGACAAAATAATAAAAATAAAAAAATTAAAAAAGAAATCAAATGAACGAAAATTGTTGCCCTTGCCTCAGTTTGTTGGTTATGTGTTTTTCTGTACTTTTCTTCTGTGTCAGGCAATGTGAGCATGCCCATACTGTACACGGTGGAGAGGACTCGGGACGGCAACGTATATACTAGTCGCAACATCAAAGCTACGCAAGAGGGAAAGGCGATCTTCACCATGCAGGCTTCGTTCAAGCGAGAAGAAACCGATCCCTTCGGCCACCAGTATGCCATGCCCAAAGTACCCTCCCCAGACGAGTGCTTGGACGTCACAGAGCTCTTGGCTAGAGCTGTTGGGTAGAACTTTGTTGTTGTTGGGTAGGACTTTCTAGTCATTGGGTAGGGCTTTAAAGCTAGCATAGTTGGCTTAGACATCAGACTTCTCAGGTCACTGAGGGTTGTCTTAGGGTATGCCAGTTTCTTCCCTTCCTTCAGTAATGGTGTCAGGTGCAGTCAAATCAGTCAAAAATTGTCAATATAAACTACAATTTCCATTCCTTCTTCTTATAACCTAATAACCCTAACTCCCTGCCTTTGTTTCTTATGTTTGAGTGATACATGCATGTTTTGTTGACAATGTGGTGTGTGTGACACTAATGTTTGTTTGTTGGGTATGTGAGAGTTTGTGTAGTGTGTTGATCACCGCTCTTTGAGCTTTGGGAAAACATCGCCTAAGGCTATATAGCATCCACTATTGTTATCATACAATGACAATACACCATGCTTGCAAATATGAGGGGAAACAACTTTTGCCGGCTTGCGGCGCATGTTGTGCCCAGAGTTGTCTAATGTTGGGCGGACATTCTTTGAAAACGAACACAGTTTCTCGCCTATAATTTCTGCTCTGTCCTCCATCAAGCCTTCTGGATCAAGTGAAAGGTTGATTTTACTAAGCTTTCCGTCATTTCAACCAGTCACTTTCCACCATATCTGTCTGAGGTAATCAATACCTACACTACAACTCGTTCTTTGCACTCATCAGATGAAAAACTTTTGAAAACGCCCAAGCATTGGCTTAAAACAACTGGCGAGCTTTTAGTTTTCAAGCACCCAAGGTTTGGAATGCGCTGTCTGCCAGTTTGAGACATTTTACAGACCTTGTTTCCTTGAAGAGCTGCTTAAAAACACACTTGTTCCGCAAGGCGTTTTCTGTGTAAATAGTAAGAACCATAATAATACTTTCTGAATGATGCTGTACATGATGTAGTGCAAATGTTGTGATGATGTGTACAAACGATGTGTGTAAGCGGATTGAGTTGTTATTCTAATGAAAAATGCGTTGTATAAATGCAATTTATTATTATTATTATTTTTGAGACGACATGCTCACGAGGGTGTCCGCCTGAATAACTCTAGGTAACTATAAACACAAGAAAAAGACAAGTTACCTCCCATTTCTGAATAAGGCGTATTGACAGAAAACTTTCCCACTTATTCGTCACTCTTTGGTTGGCCTGAGGGGCCAAGAGAGGGATTGCGACATCCTGACAATGTTTTTCATTCGACAGGAGATAGTAGATTGACTGGCCACGGAGCGGACAGACTTACAGACCAAAAACAGACTGCTTGGCAATAATCATAATAATAATATTAATAATTTTGTTTAGAAAGCGCATTATCAAACAGAAGTCTATTGAAAGCCCCCTGGACACAGGCACACGCACAGTACACTGGGTTTGACGCATATTGTGACTGGGTGCTTAAACACTCTTTTCACTCACCCCGCCACCTCTTGTCTCAGTAAAGGCATAATTGCTGCTCTTGACACATAAATCGAAGCATCAGCATCCTAATCATAATCCCCCGTGCTATTGAAAGAGCAAATATTTCATTGTAATGCACGCAATTAATACTAATAATAATAACTTATAAAAGCACACAAATCACAAAAATTGTTTGCACCAAGCGCTTTTATTACGCATGCATTGAGACTACTGGCTAACACACAACATTATATACAAAGAAAAGCAAAAGAAACAATCAAGCTTAAAACTCCACTCCACTCCTATCCTATCCTATCCTATCCCGTAACTCGGAGGTCGTAGGGGCACCGCAGAACTCCACACACAAGAACAAAACAAATAACAAACGAAAATTGTGTTAAAATGTTTCATTTCATATTTATTATTTTTATTTTGTTGGGGGGATTGTTTGTTTTAGGTCCAGAGAAAAGGCCCTCAAATACCAGAGAGGTGTCAGCCATCGTTTACCTGAAGAACAAATGGCCATTTTACGACGTCCAATTGACCTAGACACCTACACAAAATGCAGTCGTTTGGCACAGAGATACATGTGGATCAAAACTGCGGGTCATTTGGGTGGGTGTTTCTGTGTTACTTTGACTTTAGTCTTGTATATTATTTGTGTATTTATTTTAATTTAATAAACTGCACTACGCAATT
>CM072519.1:68569339-68669339 GCA_036898135.1 Oncomelania hupensis
CCAGGACATGAGTGCCAGGATCTTTAAAGTCCGTGCTATGGAATGTATGTGTGCACAGACTATTCCTCAGTATTATACTCTATCCAAAGGAGGAAAGAAAATGGCTCAGATCATTTTGGTTGATGTTAGTGGTGACAGATTTGAGCAGGAAGTGAAGCAATTGCGTGAAACAGTTGGTGTGAGTGTGTGGCGGTTGTTAATGATTTTATGATGGTGGCAAGTTGTGTGTTGTGTTCGAAGCCAAAATGACTGAACTTTGAAATGCAGTATTTGAAATTAATATTGGAGATAAAATGAAAGAGAGAAGTGTGTGTGTGTGTGCGGGTGCATGGACGTTAAAGAGAGATCACTTGTGTACTTGCTAGTCAATTATGCCAGTATAAATGGCTATTTCCCATTTTGAATGCTGAAATTGTGAGTTTAGTTTGGTCAAGGTTGTGTGCTACTGATTGTTTCAACCATCACATATTATTTATTATCAAAAGACCATGCTTTGTGTATAAATCAGAAACTGAAAACTCAGTAAACTAGTAATGTTGTTGGGCACCTGCAAACATTGATGAACATTCTCACGACAATAATTAAATTTCTACGATTTATTGAATAGTGATCGACATTTAGGTTGATATGTATATCAGTGTTTTATAACATTTTTATGTCCACAAAATCAAAATTGTCATAATTTGTGATTGTTTCAGCAATATAAAGCTATCATTCCGAGATGTGATTTTGAGGTATAATAATCCATTATTAAAGTGATTGTTGGGTCATTTATTTGAACTTTTTACTGTAGATAGTATGTTTATAGAAGTTTGTAATCCGCTTCGGAGGTGAAAAGTTATAAACAAGCATTTATGCAGCTTTAAAATACATTCGGTCCATTATAATGTCACTTTGAGAGTGTCTCCCTGTACATTCCATTACACCTCATGCGATAATGTCACTTTGAGAGTGTCTCCCTGTACATTCAATTACGCCTCATGCGATACCACAGGTCCAGAACCAGAGGTATAGAAACAGCCCCTGCAAATCTTCCCAACACTCTCTCATAGTCTCGATTCAGCGCCGGTGGCTTCTTCATGTTTTTTGCACCTGTAAAGGGTATTGTAAGAGAAGATAAAGATAAGATAACAATTTTATTTAACAAGGGTAAAAGAGTAAGCATTTGGTGTGCTTTTTTACATCTTGCCCTTGGGTCTTGAACAATAATAATAACAACAAGTATAACAAAATAACTTTATAACAATAACATCTTAATGTAACAATATAATCAAGATCTGAGCACACCTGGAAATAGGCATGAACTCACACATACACACACATTTATTTAAAACAATTTAATGAATGTTCTCCAATTAAGTAGCTAATTAATTAATTTCTTATGTGTTGTAAAAGATGTATTCTAAAAGATGTGTATTTAGTGACTGCACTTTGGAGAACTTCTGGAAAGTTATTCCATAAAGTAGAACCTGCATATGACAGATTGATTTTAAACAGATCAATTCTTGGAAATGGGATATTTAGTTTTTTTAAAAATAAAATCTGGCCGATTTTCTATGAAAAAAAGAAGAAGATGGGGTGCATTACCAGAAAGGATTTTGTGCATGAAAATTCCTCTATTAAATTTTAATCTGTTGGCAAGAGGTAGTATGTTGATCTGTTCATAGTCAGAGAGATTTTGTTTTTAAGAATAACCGTTGTAATTGCACGTTTATGAGTTCTAAATAAAGGCTTCATGGCGTTGCCACTAGCATTATCCCAAATAGTTGAAGAATAATTAATAAATGGCTGAATATGTAAAGAATGAAATAGTTTACGAGAATGCAAATTTAAGATATGTCTAATCCTTGATAATTCATAAGTTCTTCTAGAAATGGTTTTATTAATATTTAAAATATGTTGCATCCAAGACAAATTATTATTATCTAAAATCACGCCAAGAAGTTTATGACATTGAACTTCAACTATTTTGTTGCAAAGTTTTAGAGGAGGGAGTTTCATAGAGAAACTTTGCTTTTTTTGCCTCGTTGTAATTAGCATGGATTTTGTTTTGTCTGGATTAAGTGCCGTGATTAAATTCAATCGATTGCTGTTGTTCATTTGCCCCTCTTTGCAAAGAGTATGCTAAATTACACATTTCTTCATTCTTGGAGTGTAATGTTGTGTCATCCGCAAAGAGATCACAAGATGTAGAAATATCAAGGGGAAGATCATTTATGTATACAGAAAATAGTAAAGACCCTAAAATCGATCCTTAAGGTACTCCAGCAGTAATAGCCTCAAACTGTGATTTTTGGTTATTTATAAAAACGCACTGCTCTCTTTCAAAGATGAAAGATGTTAAAAGATCAAGAGATTTAAAGGTAATATAATTGTAATTTTTAATAAGAGAAGGTATTACTGCTCGCCCTCCCAATTCATACACGGAAGTCACAACGCAGGTGTAGGTATAGGTTGAAATTTTATTCAGTACAACTGTACCCCGTGACCTGGTGAAAACTAGAAACTAGGTATAAATATCTAGTACCACAACAAATGCAATAAATGGCAAACACTGAGATCGGCTTCATACAAACACAAGAGATAAAAAAAAAGAAAGAAAGAAAGAGACAAAGACACAGACAGACAGACAGACAGACAGACAGAGAGAGAGAGAGAGAGAGAGAGAGAGAGAGAGAGAGAGAGAGAGAGCTCAGAAATGCATCATATTATTATAAATCAAGCAATGAACAAAAGCCACATATCTTGGCAATATCGTCGAGTGTGGACTCAAAACGTACAACTGATCAAAAAATTTATCGCTAACATTCGAAACAAGTTTAAGCATAAGTTCAATAAACGATGATATAAAGAATGAAACAGAAAGACTTATCCAAAATGATAGATCGTGGCCTAAACAATATAAAATATTCGAGTATTTACCTTGGAACCGCGTATTGGGGCGATACAGTACAAAACTGGTGCGATCGAACAAGACTTGTTCCTCGTATCAAGGTTGACATAAAAGTGAAGCGGAATTCCAAAATTCATCTAGGCTTACTTATTACCAAAAAAATCAATTTGTGAACCCAAAAGAGCCTCGTTGTCAAACTTATAATTAGCATTCTTCTCAGTTCGCTTTTATGGCAACAGTAATTCCTATAGCAGAACAGCGCGGAACGTGATATTAAGTGGGTTAATAAACAAGCAAAAAACGTGCTGCTCGGTGCCAGGTATTACTAGCACAAAAAACTTAGCGTTGAACAATACAGTGAGCGATTTGAATGCATACGACCCAAAGCACACACGTTGGCACGTACAGGAGCTACAAATGATTACATGTGCAGCACAGAAAGATAGATGAAAAACAAAGCATCAAGGCATAACAAAAAATCCGTCCAAAGCCAAATAAGGATAATATTGTCAACCAAAAAATAAGACACAAGACAACTCAGACTTCCAATACAAATAAATCTGATCTAGATAGTGGTGTCTCATTAGCTTTTTATCATCGTTCAAACGTCTTCATTGGCACAAGGGGGAAGAAGACCAGAGGGTTGGGGGGGGGAGGAATACATACATACCAAACAGACATTCATAAAACAAAACAAACAACAACAAAGTGTAACGGATTACAACAAAAAATAGACGAAACAGGTGGCCACACAACATGAAATAATAACTAAAGAGCTCTTATTATTAGCCCTTCCGCGCGCTGAAAGGACTAATAAGGCTTGAGGGGGACGAAAGCATAATAAGGGGGGAGGGGGGATAACGACACAAGACGAAAGAGAACAAGGGAGGACAACGAGAAAGACAAGAAGACGCATTTCCATACAGACTCAACACACTGGCAAGCACAGAAGGTCATGGTCAATTATATCAAAAGCTTTTCCGAAGTCAACGAATATTGCTCCAGAAAGTGTGTGCTCATAAACATTATTAAGCCATTGTTCTATCATAGATGTAAGAGCTGTATGACAAGAATGCTTAGCTCTGAAGCCAGATTGATTTTCATGCAACAGGTTATTTTTTGTTAAATTATCTAGAATATGGTGGTTAATGTGTTTTTTAAGTGGCTTGGATAAGATAGACAGAAATGAAATGGGTCTATAATTTGATGGGTCAGAACTATCACCAGACTTAAAAAGCGGAATAACTTTAACATGATAGGAAAACAGGATTTGTCAATGCATAAATTGTATATATAGGTTAAAGTCTCAGTAATAAGTGGAGCATACAGTTTTAATATTTTACCATCTAGTTCAACTCCTCTTGAATTTGTTTGCTTCAGGTTTCTTAGTGTTTGATAAACAAATTCAGTTGACAAAAAATGAATATAGGTTTTGTTTTTGATGTTTTTAGACTGACAAAATTCTGCTAATTAATTATTTTCCTTTGATTTGTCATCAGTTATCTGACGTTTTGACAAAATGTAAATTCAGTGTTTGAGGGGATATATCCTTAATTACTGTTGATGTAGGTACTTTGTTAGATAAATGATTGTTTTCCAAATTATTTTAGAACTGTTTTGGGAGGATATTAAGTTTTTAATATGTGTTTTCATTTTATTTCTCTTGAGTAAAGTTACTACATTTCTTTCTTTGTTTTTTATATTTATTTTCATTATCACGTTCTTTAACCATTTTTTAAGATTAATGGTTTGTTGCAATTCACTGTTTAGCCATGTTGGTTTAGAATAAGATTTAACTCGTTTTGTATAAATAGGAACATGTTTGTTATGTATATTTATAAATTTATATGTATGTGTTTTGTTGATAATTTATAATGATGGTTGTATTCTATTTTGTTTTTGTAACCGGGGGTTCGCGTAGTTGAGGTAAACCCTCAGCCGTCCCCCGCGTGGGATGTCTTTATTGTAAAGTGACTGGCCGGTGGAGGGCGTTTAATTTTCCCACTAGGGTTGTTTCAGCAGATCTTTTATGCGGATCGGGGGTTGTCCGGTCCTGATTTGGCTCGGAAGAGTCCGCTGGACCTAAAGCAACAATCAATCAATATTTATAAATGTGTTATCCAGTGAAATAAAGCATCATCTGGATTAGGATTTGAGAGATTGCTGTTATGAAGGTCTAATAGAAAAACATCTTCATTAAATTTAGAGAATGATCAATATGTTATTATTTTATGACCTGGTTTAGTAATTTTTGCTCCCTCATTTTTCCATGTTAGACATACTGGATAATGGTCACGGCATCCATAACAGGTACACACTCTTCTGTAGCATAAGCTTTGCTACTTGCGTAAATATGGTCGATGAGTGTACCAGTATCGACAGTTACTCAAAAATTAAGTTAAAGCATAATAGTGAAAGTTGAGTCTTATTATCATCAAGAAAAGTCACAGCGTTAACAAGAACTGACTCGTTTAAACAAAAGACACTTGCATACACTTAAAATGAGGGTTATTGCGCATTTGTCAATTAAATTCGAGTAAGAACTTTTAAACACTGCAAGAATGTCAGTTGAAGTTCTTACAGGTGTCACTGAATGTCATTTGAAGTTCTCACAGGTGTCACTGTCACCAGGAATAATCGCAGAAAAAATTAGAACTGTTTCTTTGCGCTATTACAACACGTATTAAATAATGTCACTGCAAAACCTAAGAATAGTGGTGTTAGAAACAAAAGTGTACAAATAATATATACGTCTTAACAAAATATAAATCCAGGCTATTTCAAACGGCAGCCTTATGTTATAACATCTACTACTGGATATAACACAGTTTCCTATGAGCAGTCGGGACAGATAACCAAAGAGTGCTTTCTTCTCCTTATTATTTAAGGGTGATAAAAATGACCCTGTTTTGTAAGGTCCAAAGGGATGTCATTGTGAACCTGCTGTGGTTACTGGATGATATGGGTTGGGCCTGGGGCTCATGAAGTCGTTCAACAGCGGTTGTGGAGGCACTTGACGGGGAACAGTGTCAAAGGAGTTGTGAGGAAACAAGTGGGTCCCTTCAGCGACCGGTGACCACAGAGGCTGCATGGGGCTTTCCGCTGACCACAGAGGCTGCATGCATGGGGCTTTCTGCTGACCACAGAGGCTGCATAGGGCTTTCTGCTGACCACAGAGGCTGCATGCATGGGGCTTTCTGCTGACCACAGAGGCTGCATGGGGCTTTCTGCTGACTACAGAGGCTGCATGCATGGGGCTTTCTGCTGACCACAGAGGCTGCATGCATGGGGCTTTCTGCTGACCACAGAGGCTGCAAGGGGCTTTCTGCTGACTACAGAGGCTGCATGGGGCTTTCCGCTGACTACAGAGGCTGCATGGGGCTCTCCGCTGACCACAGAGGCTGCATGGGGCTCTCCGCTGACCACAGAGGCTGCATGGGGCTCTCCGCTGACCACAGAGGCTGGGGCTTTCCGTTAACCACAGAGGCTGCATGGGGCTTTCGGTTCAGCGTAGGATTTGGGTGTCGACCACCTGATGGTCGTTGTGAAACCTTATAATGTTGACGCTGGTATCAACCATCTGTTGAATACGACGGGGGTTCTGCGACAATAGGTTATGACGCTGGTTCTGAATTCTTGATTTAACGGTCGCAGAGTAGCAGCGTTTTATGTTGACAGCAAGGTCACTTCTACCCCGAGTGTTAGATGCACAGTGTCCTTCATCCAGCCTGTTTTAACACCACTTGTCTTGGTGTAGAAGGCAGTGTCATTGTCTACTCCAGATGCGACAGGCAAAATATAAATGCTAAAATATCATGCGACAGGCGGAGTGGAACCACATCAACCAAACCATCGAGGATAGTCTGAAGGAAAACAACACCAAACCCTTCTGGCGATACGTCAAGTCACGCCGACAGGACAACGCTGGAGTCTCGCCACTCTACAAAGGAGGCTCCCTACACAGCGACAGTACCTCCAAGGCCAAGATACTACTGCAGCAGTTCCAGTCCGTCTTCACGAAACGTGACGACTCCCCTCCTCCGGAGCTGAAGGGTGCTCCAGTCCCATCGCTTGAGAAGCTTACCATCACCATCGAGGGCGTTGCAAAACTCCTAAGGAACCTCAAGCCCAACAAAGCATCTGGCCCAGACGGCATCCCGGATCGCATCCTAAAGACGTGCGCCGACTCCATCGCTCCCTCCCTGACTGCTATATTCAACACCTCCATCGAGGCAGGACAACTACCAAAGGATTGGCTATCGGCAAACACATCTTCCGTCTACAAGAAAGGCGACAGAAACAAAGCAGAGAACTATCGCCCAGTGTCCTTGACCTCAGTCGCCTGTAAACTATTAGAGCACATCATCTGCCACCACCTTCACAAGCACTTTGAACAGCACGGAGTGCTATCCAGCCGCAACCATGGCTTCAGGACCGGCCACTCATGTGAAACCCAGCTGCTCACCACCATGCAACCCCTTGGGGTCATGAGCAATCTTGCCACTGTAGATTGTTCTAACCTATAAAGGGAAAAGTGAAAGCCCCAGTTGAAAACCTGTCTTTCCTTTATAGGAATGACCATTTCACTGCGGCAACAGTACCCCCGTTGGAGTGCCGGGGGTTTCAGTATAAATAGTATCCCCATTTTCTGGAAATTTAGTGCTTTAAATTCCCACTGTCGCTGTCTTCCTCATTTGCTCTTTCCCATTCCTGCTCTGTCCTATCACTCTGCTATACTATCTTCTTCGCTAGATCAATGACCTACCTTTTTTCTTGAAAACTCTTCCTGGACAAGACTCCTTGTTTGTGTCTGAGGTCTGTTGGATCAGCTTGGGAGTGTTGGACGCTTTCTGCCGGGTGGTCACTAGGGCTTCCTATGATTGTATTATTTAGCACTATAGGCATTTTATATGTATGTGTTTTGTTGATGATTTATAATGATGTTTGTATTCTATTTTGTTCTTGTAACCGGGGGTTCGAGTAGTTGGGGTAAAGCCTCAGCCGTCCCCTGCGTGGGATGTCTTTATTGTAAAGTGACTGGCCGGTGGAGGGCATTCAATTTTCCCACTAGGGTTGTTTCGGCAGATCTTTTATGCGGATTGGGGGTTGTCCGGTCCTGATTTGGCTCGGAAGAGTCCGCTGGACATCAATCAATCAATCACCATGCAGGACATCCTGTCGTCACATGATGCTGGCCACCAGACGGACGTCGTCATACTCGACTTTAGCAAGGCGTTCGACACAGTACCGCACAGCAAGCTACTCCACAAGCTGGCCCACTACGGCGTGCGGGGCACTGTCCACACCTGGCTGACCAGTTTCCTGACCAAGCGGACGATGAGGGTAGTACTGGAGGGGGAGACATCTGAAGAGGTAGAGGTCGAGTCCGGCGTCCCACAGGGTACAGTGCTCGGACCGTTATTGTTCCTAAGCCATATCAACGACTTGTCGGACACCGTGAAGTCTACTGTCAGACTGTTTGTGGACGACTGCCTGCTGTACCGCCAGATCCGCTCCTTCCAAGACCATCTTGCCCTACAGGGCGACCTCAAGAGCTTAGAAGTGTGGGCCGCCCAGTGGGGGATGAGATTTAACGCGCAGAAATGCTACGTACTCTCCACCAGATCCAAGTCTCACTTCTTCTATAGCCTCGGAGACATCATCCTCCAACAGGTCGAGCAGAACCCCTACCTTGGCATCCAAATCTCAGCAGACCTCAAATGGGGACCACACATCACCAGCCTATGCAAGAGGGCAGGATCTACACTTGGCTTCCTACGCCGGAACCTTCGGAACTGCCCACAAGAGTGCCGTCGCCTTGCCTACATCGCTCTTGTTAGGTCCACCCTTGAGTATGGGTCGATGGTATGGGATCCCTACTACAAACAAGACATTGAGAGACTTGAACGCATCCAACGCCTGGCTGCGAGGTTCATTACCAAGGATTACAAGTCCAGGGACCCAGGATGCATTGGCAGGATGCTCGAGTACCTCAAACTTCCCACACTCCAGGAACGTCGCCAGCAACTCCGGCTGACGATGCTCTACAAGATCGCCAATGGTCTTGTCCCCGCCCTACCCCCTGATTCCTTCCTCACTCCTATGAGCGGCACTCGACGTAGGGTCAAACCTACAGCGTACGAGGGGTACGTGAACCAAAATATTATACTGAGACAGGCAACCTACAATAGCCGCTGTTTCACGGCTCCTCCCTCCAAGACAGAGCAGTACAGAGGCTCGTTCTTTGTAAAGACAGTGATCGAGTGGAACAGCCTCGACGATATCACCGTCACCATGCCCACGCCCAACGCCTTCTCAGCAGCGTTAGGGCGGCAGAAACCAATGTGAACAACCCTGTGTTTTTATCAAGTTTTTAACTGTTAGGATTATAACCTTTTAAACAGACAGTGTACCCATCGCCTACATCTGGGCAAACGGACTGTTAAAACCGCTAGGTACAGCAGCAAGAAGACCAGCTGAAGTGTAAATATGACTGTTAAAGAATTTTCTTAGATGCGCACACCCTAAAACGTCACGTTGATAGTCGTCATCGGCTTCTGTGGCGCACCCGCCAATCAACATCCACAGGCGGGCTATCCAGATCCAGATCCAGATAAAGAACTCCAGCAAACTGATGACAGGCTTGTTTGAGGCAATAGTTGGAGCTTTTGTAAGGCAGATAAGTCACGCAGAGTATATAACAGATGGCCTTTGGAATGGTCGGACACCAAGTTTGCATTCCATTTTCGCCAAATATTAAACACATTTAAAAAATGTATGAATACATGTCAGCAAACATCTGCTAAGCGTGAATTATATTATTTGTGTGCGCAATTATGATCTCGACCTCAGACGCACTTGATTATCGTTCACTCCATATAACATGATCTTGCTAGTGTAATCATGTAATTTGATTGTGAGATTTTTTTTAAAATAAATGGATCGTTGAATGTGTAATTCAGGTCTTGTTGACTATTCATTTCTCACTTTGTTGGTGCCGGTCCTGATTTGGCTCGGAAGAGTCCGCTGGACCTAAAGCAACAATCAATCAATCAATCAAACTTTGTTGGTTTCCCTCGTGGGGATACCGCGCGCGGTGGATCTTTTAGCATAAATAGTTCCCCCACTTTCTGGAAATTTAGTGCTTAAAATTTCCTCTTTTCTATCACTGCTTGTATTTCTGCCTTAGCTTTTCTTTTCTGTTGTCTACAGTATTCACTCTTTCAATATGCTAGTCACCTACCTTTTTTAAAAAAAAAACTCTTTCCAAAACTCCTCATTTGTGTATGGGGTCTGGTGGGTCAGCATGGGAATACCTCTCTCTCTCTCTCTCTCTCTCTCTCTCTCTCTCTCTCTCTCTCTCTCTCTCTCTCTCTCTCTTTATTTATTTATGTTTAGTTAATATATTTTATAATGATGTTTATATTATATTCTATTTTGTTTTTTTAAACGGCGGTTCAATAAATGAGAGTACAGCCTCAGCGTCCCCTGTAAAGTGACCGGCCGGTGGAGTTCCTTCAGTGTTACAATTTGGGTTGTTTCAGCAGATCTTTTATGCGGATCAGGGGCGAGTCCTCTTTCAACCAAGTTATGGTCCTATTTGCAGTCCCCTGGACCCTACAAACAATGACTAACTTGGTTGATTGGTTGTCCTATTGTTATCAGATGTGATAAGACGCATGCACACACGCGCGTGCACGGACACACACACACACACACAAATAAACCGAACTACTGGGGAAGAATAAATGCTTTTGCTAACCTACCTACCGCTCATATCAAAATTTAACCGTTATCAATAGAACTCTGTAAATCAGTGGGCAAAAAAGAACGAATCTGACTGCATTGAAGTAATAGGCCTATGTGCTTTAACGATACAGTTTAATTCCATAATTATGCAGTTAAACATTTTTACAGTATTTGGTTTTAATTGAGTTTAGTTTTATTGTATGTGCCATGCATACAACTGATCTCATCATCTGGCAAGTTCATAATTCATTTGTCACTGTCACAAGTACTGTATATCAACTAACAAGTTAGTATCTCCCTTCTATGTCTCTGTCGACGTGCGCGTACAACCGGTTGCTTCCCTTTACATGCTTTGCGCTCCATAGAGCGTCGACGGCCTAAAATAATTTTTTAGAAACTTCAAAACCCAGGGGAATTATGGGTAGGGAAATCCTTTTCTGAAATGACGTCGGCAGGACTCTTCGAGATTGGTGCATGGCACACGAGACACACGCAAAATGGCATCATAAGAAGATTGGTTAGATCTGAATTCGTCTAATTTGACCTCGCATGCTGCTGGATAACAATACAATTTGGATTTGCTTTCAAAAATCAAAAGAGAGCGAGACCACAACAAAGTACAACGAGCCAAGGCGAGGCAAACACTCAAGACCGACAGAACAAAAAGCACACAAACTACAAAAGGTAAGTACCCGTGACCATACACAATAAAGTAGGCCTAACCACCATTGCAAAATAGGATTGATCATCACCATGATTGAATTTTTCCACCCCACCTTCCAATTGGTACGGAATCGAACATATGCTCAAATTATCATATCTTTAACAGACCTTGCATGTGCATTATACAGTGTGCTTCAAGCGATAAATGAACCATCACATCGAACGATCTGAGCAGAATGGCGAACAATCGTTCACTGAGACTCACGATCGCCTGCACTGAGCTCACATACATGTGTGCATGTTTCTATAAATCCATCGTGTTCTCCTTCGATAATTGAGCAAAGCCTTTGTTCACTATCAGAAATATGCAGTTACTCTCCCAACTTTCGTTTAATTTCAACCAGCACATCTTCGCGAGAAATGGCGACCATGAATGCAAACGTAGCTAGTTATCAGTTACTTCCCTTGAACAGATTTCCCAGAAATCTCTATTCTATTTTTAGGTTTGGGATACCCCCGTCTCAGCTTGTGGCTAAAACCAAGGGCAACGGGACCACCGCACGTCGACTGGGGGCAATACGAGATACTAACTTGTTAGTTGATATACTTGTGTCACTTTTTAATAAACACATAGAACTTTTTGACGTACACATGCAAGTATGACGTGTTGTTATGTTTCGACCTGACTCGCTGATGACGAAACCTGACTCACTGATGACAGAAATTTTTATTCAAAATGGACATAAACCATGCATTTGAAGGGATTGCGCCTAATAAGATTATACCAAAGACTATAAACTCTTTGATTATACTCAACAACTTCTGTCCCCATTTTATTTTTCACGTGAGACAACTAAGTCAGTGTGTGCTTCACACACTGCGCCCCGAGTAGGTCTCTGCGACATGGAGATTGTGCGCCCTACAAGTGAGCATTCAGATTGGAAACTGGCGCCTATAAGATTACAAACTACATTCGATGAAAACATCTTTTCTTTGTATGGATCCAAGCTTACTTCGCACAGAATTTCAAACACACTACGACAAAACCAGGAAGCATCAACCCCAAAACTATTGTCGTCTGCTTACAAACAGCACGTGGGAAACACAACTTGCGATGACAAAGCGCGAACACAAGCTGCCCTCCACGCACCCCTCACCTTATATGGGAAGCGCGTGCGCCGCTCGTGCTCCTTTCGTCCTGGCGCGCGCTCGGCGCGAGGGACTAGCAGGATTTTTAGGAGGAGAGAGAGAGATAGAGAGAGAGAGAAAAGAGCAACGGAATAGCTCGGAGGGAGAGAGGTAAGTATAGGAGTTTGAGCTATTCTGGGATATCGCTAAAGCAAAAGGTGAGAAGCAAAGCGACAGTTGGGTATATCGGAAGAAGAAGGGATAAGTGAAAACACGAGCACGGTTCATTCTTGTAACAAAAGCAATAATTATGCATTAGTATACATGTTCAAAAAAGAATGATGTTGTCAGGTTGTGTGTGTGTAAAGATGGACAATTGTTGATTATTTATTTGCTATTTGTCTAGGTCTTTAAAAAAAAATCATTTGGCATTAGACAAAGTATTTAAACAACCATTATATTTAATTTCCATCGAAAGAAAAAAATATGTTGTTTTGCATTTTAAAAATTCCCGTCATAGAAGATGAGGTAACAGAAGAACTTAAGACTAAACGAAGGACACATTTTATTCAAATTTTTTTTAAAGTAATATATTTCTTTCATTTTGCTTCTTAATGATGATGATGATATTTTAGCATTTATATTTTGCTTTTCCTCCATTCGAGCCCAAAGAGTTTCTTCTTCTTCTTCTTCTTCTTCTTCTTCTTCTTCGTCTTCTTCTTCTTCTTCTTCTTCTTCTTCTCCTTCTTCTTCTTCTTCTTCTTCTTCTTCTTCTGCATCATCACCATCTTCGTCATCATCCCTATCATCAACATCATCTCTAACATCATCATCATTATCCTCCTCTTACTATTATATTTGTGTACACTCTTCTCGAAATAAATATTATTTACACAAATTAGGATAATTTATGCTCAAATCTTCAATGTAGGTCTCGCCAACAAGAATGTCAGTGCGCGCGCGTGAGCGTGCTTCTATTGCGAACTGTGGATAAATAAAAAGCGACCAGCTGCTCCTTTGCATGCACGTGCAATGCAACATACTAAGTAACGCACAGTGAAAATAGCGGCGCGAACTGCTGACTTGACCCTCTTTATCAAGGCATGTTGCATTCCAAAGTTTCAGTTTCCCAAATTCAGTGTTGTTTTGAAGAAGGGCTTTCTCTGGATTTATTACATAATATTTTGGCCAACAGCTGGCGAGAGACAGTCTACGTTGAGACATTCGAATTAGATTTATTTGGAATGTTGTGAATTAAAGTGCGAGAAATTCAGAAAAGTACCTATCGTTTTCCTGAATTTTAAAAAAAAAAATTGCATGCGTAATACATAGAGTTCAAATACTGAATTTTCTAAGGTTACCCCTTGGGGTAATGAGCAATCTTGCCTCTGTAGATTGTTCTAACCTATAAAGGGAAAAGTGAAAGCCCCAGTTGAAAACCTGTCTTGCCTTTGTAGGCATGACTGATTCACTGCGGCAACAGTACCCCCGTTGGAGTGCCGGGGGTTTCAGTATAAATAGTATCCCCACTTTCTGGAAATTTAGTGCTTTAAATTCCCACTGTCGCTGTCTTCCTCATTTGCTCTTTCCCATTCCTGATCTGTCCTATCACTCTGCTATACATGTACTATCTTCTTCTTCGCTAGATCAATGACCTACCTTTTTTCTTGAAAACTCTTCCTGGACAAGACTCCTTGTTTGTGTATGAGGTCTGTTGGATCAGCTTGGGAGTGTTGGACGCTTTCTGCCGGGTGGTCACTAGGGCTTCCTATGATGTTCTTATTTAGCGCTATAGGCATTTTATATGTATGTGTTTTGTTGATGATTTATAATGATGTTTGTATTCTATTTTGTTTTTGTAATCGGGGGTTCGAGTAGTTGGGGTAAAGCCTCAGCCGTACCCTGCGTGGGATGTCTTTATTGTAAAGTGACTGGCCGGTGGAGGGCATTCCATTTTCCCACTAGGGTTGTTTCGGCAGATCTTTTATGCGGATTGGGGGTTGTCCGGTCCTGATTTGGCTCGGAAGAGTCCGCTGGACCTAAAGCAACAATCAATCAATCAATCAATTCTAAGGTTGATATACTAGATAGCTTAAGAAGTAAAAGTGCGTCAAAATATTATATATGCCAAACTAATCGGACTTAATTTTGTGAAACAGACACACTTTCTTTAACTCTGGGGTCGAGAAGAAGAAGCTTAGGTGAAGAAAAAAAAAACTGATCTAAAAAAAAACCTGATCTTAGCGGAATGCGTTCTGCTTGCTAACTGGCTTAGAGTTTCAATCGATCTCAAACCTCATCTCGCATGAAAGATGCTAATTTTCAGTTTTTTACACACACACACACACCCACACCCACACACCCACACACAGACACACAATCAAGCACGTTTGCACACACACCCACACACATACATACACACACAAATATACTCACGCTCGCGCACAAACACACGCACAGCCACACACCACATGTATACGCACTTCTGCACACGCGAGCGCGCACACACACACAAACTACATACAAAAACACATACGCACGTCTGCACACACACAAAATAAATACACGCACGCACACATAAACACGCATACAAGTGCTACACATTTTAGATGGTACATTCATTCATTTGTTAAAATTGTTTATTGTTGGTAAACCTTTTTTTTCCCCCTTGTTGTTGGTGGTGGTGGTGATGGAGGTGGAGGTGGTGGTGGTTATAGTCTAAGATGTGTACTTATTTCCAGGAAATAAATATTAATGCTGCACATTGTATCCCCCTCCTATCCTACCCTATCCTATCCCGTAACTCGAAGGTCGTTGGGGCTCCACAGATGATTGTTTAACCAGCGTACTCCATCATGGAGTACGCACATTGTATACCTAATTTACAATACGTTATATAATAATGACAAAAACAAATCAATACATAAACATATTTTAAAAAAAGAAAAAAGAAAAAGAAAAGCTTCTTCGAACACAATATCAAGACAAAACATGGGTTCATTCTATGTACATAGTTTGTGTATGAATTTGTAGTACTCGAGCGATCGTTTTTGCCTCGGTTCGTCCGTTCTAGCACACTTTTGTCTGAAACTACATGTAATGGCCGGATTTCTTTGAAGCTTGGTATGTAGTTACAACCTAGTTTGTTTTTCTGACAATGTCTCTTATGACTTCATTTTACAGGGAGATCCAAAGCATGAAGTACGATGTGTAGCGCCAAGTTCCACGTTCACAGTTTTCCTGGAGGTAAAGAGTAATTTTAATTCGTCATGGAATGGGTTGAATGTGAAGCAGTCTGTTCACCTGCCATGCAGCAACAGCAGTTCTTTGAACAAGTTCTTATGAGGTATCCACTCTGAAAAAAATTTTCCTCGGATGTATAAGCAACTGGCATCGTGTGCCGATTGTTTTTCAGGTTTAAAAAAACAAACAACAGAAGTCCCCCTCCCCCCAAAAAAAAAAGGAGAAGAAGAAGAAGAAGAAGAAGAAGAAGAAGAAGAAGATGATGATGATGATGATGATGATGATGATGATGATGATGATGATGATGATTACGACGACGACGACGATAGTAATAATAATGATATTATGAAGTGGACGCCTCGTGCGGCTTGGGTTCAATCCTGTATCGGCCAGCGCCTTGAGCAGCTCTTGAGCTGGAAAAGCGCTATATAAGAAGGATAAAAGAAATAAATACAAAATAAAATAAATGATAATGGTAATGATAGGCCAGTCAATACAAGCGGGGATATGTATCATGAGGTAGTTTCCATGTCAGTAACGTTCTAAGTAATGGATTTTGAGACAACAACAAGAACCACTTAACACAACCACAAACAAAATAACAATGCCATTAATAATAATAATAATAATAATAATAATAATAATAATAATAATAATAATAATAATAATAATAATAATAATAATAACAACAACAACAACAGCAACAACAACAGCAACAACAACAACAACAATTCATCCGTTTTATCGTTGATAACAGCAGATTTGAACAGTATGAGAAGTGAAGGAGAGAGATAGAGGGACAGGTAGAGGGAGATAATGAGAGAGAGGCATAGATATATATACAGAGAGAGAGAGAGAGAGAGAGAGAGAGAGAGAGAGAGAGAGAGAGAGAGAGAGAGAGAGAGAGAGAGAGAGAGAGAGAGAGAGAGAGAGAGAGAGAGAGAAGCCAGTAAGGCAATAAGAAAACGTTGCCTATTTTCATGATATCGCTACATGCCTGTGGTATCTTGGAAGGGATGGCGAAAAGGAAGAGTAAGAGGGGCGGAGTGGAGGTAGGGATAGAGGACGTAGGGATAGAGGAGGTAGGTTAGAGGATGAGGTAGGATTAGAGAAGGTAGGAGAATGGATGAGTTAGGAATAGAGAATGTAGGAGAATGGATGAGGTAGGGATAGAGAAGGTAGGTTAGAGGATGATGTAGGGATAGAGAAGGTAGGTTAGAGGATGAGGTTGGGATAGAGGAGGTAGGTTAGAGGAGCAGGTAGGGATAGAGAAGGTAGGTTAGAGGATGAAGTTGGGATAGAGAATGTAGGTTAGAGGTTGATGTAGGGATAGAGGAGGGTAGGTTAGAGGATGATGTAGGGATAGACGAGGTAGGGATAGAGAAGGTAGGTTAGAGGTTGAGGTTGGGTTAGAGGAGGTAGGTTAGAGGATGATGTAGGGATAGAGGAGGTAGGTTACAGGATGAGGTTGGGATAGAGGAGGTAGGTTAGAGGATAATGTAGGGATAGAGGAGGTAGGTTAGAGGTTGAGGTTGGGATAGAGGAGGTAGGTTAGAGGAGCAGGTAGGGATAGAGAAGGTAGGTTAGAGGATGAAGTTGGGATAGAGAATGTAGGTTAGAGGTTGATGTAGGGATAGAGGAGGGTAGGTTAGAGGATGATGTAGGGATAGACGAGGTAGGGATAGAGAAGGTAGGTTAGAGGTTGATGTAGGGATAGAGGAGGTAGGTTAGAGGATGATGTAGGGATAGAGGAGGTAGGTTAGAGGAGGAGGTAGGGATAGAGAAGGTAGGTTAGAGGTTGAGGTTGGGATAGAGGAGGTAGGTTAGAGGTTGAGGTTGGGATAGAAGAGGTAGGTTAGAGGTTGAGGTTGGGATAGATAAGGTAGGTTAAAGGTTGGTGTAGAGATAGAGAAGGTAGGTTAGAGGAGGAGGTAGGGATAGAGAAGGTAGGTTAGAGGATGAGGTAGGGATAGAGAAGGTAGGTTAGAGGATGAGGTAGGGATAGAGGAGGTAGGTTAGAGGATGAGGTAGGGATAGAGGAGGTAGGTTAGAGGATGAGGTAGGGATAGAGAATGTAGGTTAGAAGAGGAGGTTGGGATAGAGAAGGTAGGTTAGAGGATGAGGTAGGGATAGAGGAGGTAGGTTAGAGGATGATGTAGGGATAGAGGAGGTAGATTAGAGGGTGAGGTAGGGATAGAGAAGGTAGGTTAGAGGATGAGGTTGGGATAGAGAAGGTAGGTTAGAGGAGGAGGTAGGGATAGAGAATGTAGGTTAGAAGAGGAGGTTGGGATAGAGGAGGTAGGTTAGAGGATGAGGTAGGGATAGAGGAGGTAGGTTAGAGAAGGAGGTAGGGATAGAGGAGGTAGGTTAGAGGATGAGGTAGGGATAGAGGAGGTAGGTTAGAGAAGGAGGTAGGGATAGAGAATGTAGGTTAGAAGAGGAGGTAGGGATAGAGAAGGTAGGTTAGAGGATGAGGTAGGGATAGAGAATGTAGGTTAGAAGAGGAGGTTGGGATAGAGGAGGTAGGTTAGAGGATGAGGTAGGGATAGAGGAGGTAGGTTAGAGGAGGAGGTAGAGATAGAGGAGGTAGGTTAGAGGAGGAGGTAGGGATAGAGGAGGTAGGTTAGAGGAGGAGGTAGGGATAGAGAAGGTAGGTTAGAGGTTGAGGTCGGGATAGAGAAGGTAGGTTAGAGATTGAGGTTGGGATAGAGAAGGTAGGTTAGAGGTTGAGGTAGGGATAGAGGAGGTAGGGATAGAGGAGGTAGGTTAGAGGTTGAGGTTGGGATAGAGGAGGTGGTTAGAAGAGATAGGTTAGAGGATGAGGTTGGGATAGAGGAGGTAGGGATAGAGGAGGTAGTTATAGAGAACAGATGTTTCTGCAAGGATAGAAATTGAAGAGAGAGAGAGAGAGAGAGAGAGAGAGAGAGAGAGAGAGAGAGAGAGAGAGAGAGAGAGAGATTTTGCGGGCAACCCTTAGATCCCCATTGTAGTGATATAAGTCTCTGTGAGAGGAAATAAGAAGGGGAGGGGGGATGAGAAAGCTATTGCGAGGGATGGAGGGGAGTAGACGAGAGAGAGAGAAAGAAAGGAGAAGGGGAGAGAATAGGCTTGTGCGCTCGTGTGTGTGAGATTGCGCGCGCGCACCTGTGTGAAGGACAGCAAACCTCTCTCTATACTATAGACCTATGGTCCTTTGCTCTGTGTGTGGGATAGAGAATGTAGGTTAGAAGAGGAGGTAGGGATAGAGAAGGTAGGTTAGAGGATGAGGTAGGGATAGAGAATGTAGGTTAGAAGAGGAGGTTGGGATAGAGGAGGTAGGTTAGAGGATGAGGTAGGGATAGAGGAGGTAGGTTAGAGGAGGAGGTAGGGATAGAGGAGGTAGGTTAGAGGATGAGGTAGGGATAGAGAAGGTAGGTTAGAGGAGGAGGTAGGGATAGAGAAGGTAGGTTAGAGGAGGAGGTAGGGATAGAGAAGGTAGGTTAGAGGTTGAGGTCGGGATAGAGAAGGTAGGTTAGAGATTGAGGTTGGGATAGAGGAGGTAGGTTAGAGGTTGATGTAGGGATAGAGGAGGTAGGTTAGAGGATGATGTAGGGATAGAAGAGGAAGGGATAGAGAAGGTAGGTTAGAGGTTGAGGTTGGAATAGAAGAGGTAGGTTAGAGGATGATGTAGGGATAGAGGAGGTAGGTTACAGGATGAGGTTGGGATAGAGGAGGTAGGTTAGAGGATAATGTAGGGATAGAGGAGGTAGGTTAGAGGTTGAGGTTGGGATAGAGAAGGTAGTTTAGAGGTTGATGTAGGGATAGAGGAGGTAGGTTAGAGGATGATGTAGGGATAGAGGACGTAGGTTAGAGGAGGAGGTAGGGATAGAGAAGGTAGGTTAGAGGTTGAGGTTGGGATAGAGGAGGTAGGTTAGAGGTTGAGGTTGGGATAGAAGAGGTAGGTTAGAGGTTGAGGTTGAGATAGAGAAGGTAGGTTAAAGGTTGGTGTAGGGATAGAGAAGGTAGGTTAGAGGAGGAGGTAGGGATAGAGAAGGTAGGTTAGAGGATGAGGTAGGGATAGAGAAGGTAGGTTAGAGGATGAGGTAGGGTGTCATGAACTGGCTAGTTTTAACTCTGCCTATCACTATTTAGCCTTGTGTAGTAATTGTAACAGTAGAGAGTCAGTATATTACACAGCAGCAATTAAAGTAACGCGAGCCCGACCCACGCTGCATAGTTAATCAGCACTGTGGGTGAGAGTCGTAAACATTTTAACCAATGAGAGCTTAGGCAAAGCGGTTGGATCCAGTTTGGCTGGGTCCAAACCTAGCTTATCTTGGATCAGTTGGGAGGAATACACCGAAGTGTGAACAGCGACATAGCTGGCAGAGAAATCTCTCCACACATAGACCAGGAAGCAGGACTTAGGAATCTCAGAATTCTATTTAGCCACCACGGGCCTGAACTTGTCAAACAGGTAAATGGACACCCTTCTGTTTCATCGTGATATATTTATATTATTGTGGAAATTATGTTTGTGGAATTTGCTATGCATAAATGTGAATTGTTAATCCGAATTTGCGTGACCATGTGGAAAAGCCGAACACGTGGCGAAACACGACCGGTTGCGCCGCCATGTTGTATGCTGTACGGAACCACTGTTGTTTAACTTATATGTATGTTTGCAGACCAGTGGCTGTACCACTGAATGTTTATAATATTATTAATTCTGTATGTGTATAGTTAGACACGATTGATATTTATGTATGTATAGGAATTTAGAGTTGAGATTCCAGTGGACCCCGGAAGTAGCAGAATGTTCGTCGCTTATGTATAGAGATGTGGAGCTATCACTGAGGGCTACTTTGGCTTTCAGTAAGACGCTCTGCACAAACCGATTATTCAGGGTTGTGCAGAATTTCGTCTCTTATATTACAGACGAGCAGGCGAGCTATCCTGTGCGTCCCACTCCACAGAAACGACGAGTTGGTTGAGGAGCATCTACCGCACAAGTCGGAAAGAGCTACCCGGAAAAACACCCTGTCAGACCCCACAGCGTGGCAAGGGAACCCAACTACACAACGACACAGGTGGACCAGAAGCTACCTCACAGAAGGACTTCGCACGCACCATCTAGCAGTTAAGTGTAAAACCAAAGGTGCACTTAAACTGATCGAAACAGGACCACAGTAGTTCAACTCTTCAGAAACTGTAAAACGGACCACAGTAGTCCAAATCTACATGAAATATAATAGCAAGTGCCCGAGGAAGATATAACAGCTGCCTAGACTATTAGCGATCGAACTATTAGCAGTAACTGAGACTTTTTATGTTAGATTAGTACTTAGAGAATCTTGTATAGAGTAGAAGAAATAAATGTGTGATTTTAACTGTTATCAAGTGGCTGGACTACATATGATTCATAGCCGTGTGAAAGCTAGTGTGACAGTAATCTTTTACCATTTGTCTATCTATTTCTGTACCCCAACCTTAACACAGAACGAGCTAAACAAATAAATTTATTAAAGTAATTCATAGGGTGACTTACTAGCAGTTCCCACCGAATAAACGTGAGGGTCCATAATTCCATTGTGCAGAGCCCATAAACCCCACGTGACATAGGGATAGAGGAGGTAGGTTAGAGGATGAGGTAGGGATAGAGGAGGTAGGTTAGAGGATGAGGTAGGGATAGAGAATGTAGGTTAGAAGAGGAGGTTGGGATAGAGAAGGTAGGTTAGAGGATGAGGTAGGGATAGAGGAGGTAGGTTAGAGGATGATGTAGGAATAGAGGAGGTAGATTAGAGGGTGAGGTAGGGATAGAGAAGGTAGGTTAGAGGATGAGGTTGGGATAGAGAAGGTAGGTTAGAGGATGAGGTAGGGATAGAGAATGTAGGTTAGAAGAGGAGGTTGGGATAGAGGAGGTAGGTTAGAGGATGAGGTAGGGATAGAGGAGGTAGGTTAGAGAAGGAGGTAGGGATAGAGAATGTAGGTTAGAAGAGGAGGTAGGGATAGAGAAGGTAGGTTAGAGGATGAGGTAGGGATAGAGAATGTAGGTTAGAAGAGGAGGTTGGGATAGAGGAGGTAGGTTAGAGGATGAGGTAGGGATAGAGGAGGTAGGTTAGAGGAGGAGGTAGAGATAGAGGAGGTAGGTTAGAGGAGGAGGTAGGGATAGAGGAGGTAGGTTAGAGGAGGAGGTAGGGATAGAGAAGGTAGGTTAGAGGTTGAGGTCGGGATAGAGAAGGTAGGTTAGAGATTGAGGTTGGGATAGAGAAGGTAGGTTAGAGGTTGAGGTAGGGATAGAGGAGGTAGGGATAGAGGAGGTAGGTTAGAGGTTGAGGTTGGGATAGAGGAGGTAGGTTAGAAGAGATAGGTTAGAGGTTGAGGTTGGGATAGAGGAGGTAGGGATAGAGGAGGTAGTTATAGAGAACAGATGTTTCTGCAAGGATAGAAATTGAAGAGAGAGAGAGAGAGAGAGAGAGAGAGAGAGAGAGAGAGAGAGAGAGAGAGAGAGAGAGAGAGAGAGAGAGAGAGAGAGAGAGAGATTATGCGGGCAACCCTTAGATCCCCATTGTAGTGATATAAGTCTCTGTGAGAGGAAATAAGAAGGGGAGGGGGGATGAGAAAGCTATTGCGAGGGATGGAGAGGAGTAGACGAGAGAGAGAGAAAGAAAGGAGAAGGGGAGAGAATAGGCTTGTGCGCTCGTGTGTGTGAGATTGCGCGCGCGCACCTGTGTGAAGGACAGCAAACCTCTCTCTATACTATAGACCTATGGTCCTTTGCTCTGTGTGTGTGTGTGTGTGTGTGTGGGTGCGTGTGTATGTGTGTGTGTGTGCCGCCGCACTGCTACCGCCGCCGTAGCAGCGGATGCCGTTGCTGTTGCTGCTGCTGCTGGCTCGCTCTCTTCCCTTGTAACGATCAGTCGTGGACTGTACGCCATAGCTCTCCACCTTCACCACCACCACTACCATTGTGCGCTACCACTACCACTAACCGGCTCTACCACCACTACCACCAGCGTCGGCATCTCCACCAGCGTCAACACAGCGACCTGCCGTCATGCCGTGCTATACGTCGTCCACCTGAGCCGAGGCGCTACAGAAGGGGTTAGAAGAAGGATGCACTGACAACAGCCCTTTCCGCATGTCCCGTCTTGACATTGTTGTTTCCTTCTAACCGCCCCGTCGTCCTCCTGTTCGAGCAACCATCAAGCGACATCGACAAGCACTGCGCCATAGCGTGGAAATAAGTAGCGCCGTCCGAGCACCATCGCAGCTCTAGACTACTACTGCAAAACCTTCCACGGCCTTGCTGGCCTTGCTTCCTTCGGCTTGCTTTTAAGCTGCCGTCGTCGATGTTGTTGTTGTGCTGCCCGTGCTGTGTACAGTATTGTATATAAGGCGCTGGAAGTATCTCCATCGTCGTCGTGTTTGGTGCTCGTAACGGCAGTTACCTAGTGCGAGTATCTCGCCTGTGCCGCGACTCATCGGTAACGCCCTTCATCGAGCGAATGTCAAAGCGACTTGGATTGAAGTTCAAGTGTTAACTATACTGTGTATCTCCTTTTTCTCAATATCGTTACATTACGTGTAGCCTATACACCTTTCTTGTTCACGTCAAGTCGTAAACAACACAATTATCGTCCCTTCTAATTGTTAAAGTCGTCTTTCGTTGACAGGAACGTGTTACATTAATATACATCCATCGTGTGTTGTATTTCCTCCCCAGTGTAATCCATGTTTGTGACAGGACGACTGCCTGTGTGACAAAGCCACATTCAAAAGCTACATCTTGTGAACCAAACCTATTGAAATTTTCTCCGTTTGTGAGGCGAATCTATTCAAATCTATCCAAGTTGTGACAAACCTATTCGTACAGCTATCCGTAGTGTGTTTTGAGCCTTCGGCCGGTTACATATCTCCCAGCACGAGATTTGGATTTGCGGATGGATTTGTGTGTGTGTGTTGTTTTTTACCTGGCTGCGCTCTTTCAACATCTGTAGGATCTAGGTCAGTATCACAATTGATTGATTTGTATTATTATTGTGAGTGTGACTTGTGTATGTGTGAAGGTGTTTGTGTGTATGTTTGATGGTGTTTGCGTGTGTTTGTGTGTGTGTTTGTGTGTGTGTTTGTGTGTATGTTTTGTGTATGTGTGTATGTGTGTGTGTTTGTGTGCGTATGATTGTGTGTATTTATGTGTGTTTGTGTATGTGTGTGTATTTATGTGCGTTGGGCAGGAAGGGAATGCCGATGGGGATGTTGAAGCATCTAATTCTTGAAGTTCTAGATCAGTATCACTACTAATTACTATTGATAATTAACTATTTTGACTATCACTACTACTATTTTTATTATTGCTAAATTAAAGAGAATGTTTTTTTTTAATCTATCGAGGTGTGTGTATGTGTGTGTGTGAGTGAGAGAAAGAGAGAGAGAGCAAGAGAGAGAGGAAGAGCGAGAGCAAGAGAGAGAGGAAGAGAGAGAGAATCTTGCAAGATTAACTATTTTTTTTGCTGGCATTGGTTTTAGCTTGCCTGTTCATGTAGTGACATTACATTGCAGACAGTATAATAGAATACCAAACAATACAATACGATACAATACAATATAAAATACAATACAAATACATCTTTTTTGTTCAGCTTTCACATTGCATACATAAAAGTGTAAATGTTTGTTTGCTGAGGGGGCAAAACGCAACAACCAATAAATGAACCAATTATACATGCAGTTGTCACAACCCTGCTGGCATTATTCTCTCTCTCTCTCTCTCTCTCTCTCTCTCTCTCTCTCTCTTTCTCACACACACACACACACACACACACTCTCTCTCTCTCTGTGTCTCTCTCACTCTCTTCTCTCTCCCTCTCCATCTCTTTATATTTCTCTCTCTCTCACTCTCAATCTCCGTCTCCCTCGCTCGCTCTGTCTCTCTCTCTTTTTCTGTCTCTTTCTCTCTCTCTCACTCTCTCCCCTTTCCTGCTCCAACGCAAGACGCACCCATTCGCACACACACACACACGCGCGCACACACACACACACACACAGAAACACAAACACGCACGCATGGGCGCGCAAGCTCACATTTATCTATCTATTGAGTATTTCTCTCTCTCTCTCTCTTTCTCTCTCTCTCTCTCTCTCTCTCTCTCTCTCTCTCTCTCTCTCTCTATATATATATATATATATATATATATACACACACACCCACACACGCACACACACACACATATATATTTACACACAGATATTCACACACACACAAACACACACACATACACTGGCCCTCCATGAACATCATTAAGAAATAAGTCGTTTATTTTATTTGATTTTATTTCATTATATCGTTCCTAAATAGTTCTTCCAGCTGAAGAGCTGCAGAAGGCACTAGCCAATACTGGATCGAACTCAAACCCTCCGAGGCGCCTACTTAGACAAAACGACACAAGGCTATTTATTCACCAAGCAAAACGTGACAAGGATTTTGGCGCGGCATGGCGACAATGGAATCCATCTTTTCTTGTACAGCCTCGCATGCATACCTCACGTCATACACTCAATTGGTCATCATCCTCAGCACGAACAGATAGGTAAACACAACATTCATTAGTGGGGACAATCACTTCGTGAAACGGATGACAACGCTGTAGCTTGTGTAAAGGTCACCTAAACACTATAATAGTTGAGGTCTACCGTATCGACCATGGTGGGTGTCCCATTAAACTTCTACGTTCATCGTATTTCCTACTAGTTGTTGGTTTGACGGCGATGTATCCTATTAGGCTAGACCTATACACATTGCGTGATACAAATGCCGGAAACACGCAACAAAATAACCCGTTATATTTTATTTTTTAAAAATTTGTATCGTTCTTACATAGCGCATTCCAACTCAAGAGCTGCTCAAGGCGCTGGCCGATACAGGATTTAACTCAAAATTCCCATTTGCTGCCGTTGACGTCCCAGACCACTGGGCATAAGCCTTGCCTGGGAGACGTGGGATGGGGGTTGAAAGGAAGGGCCCTAGTGCTGGCTGGGTGCATTGGTCTGACTGGCACTCACCCGTCTAGGACAGGTACTACCGTCAACATCTTTCAAGTCACGCGTGCACAGACGAAACCTCGGTTAATACCCTCATCCTAAACAATCCGGTTTGTTTCAGCTGGGTATATAGTGAAATGCATCTGCTTACACCTTGTGGACTTTGGACTGTTCTTCCTATCCTATCCTATCCTATCCTGTCCTATCCCGTAACTTGAAAGTCGTTGGGGCATCACAGATGATAGGTTTTTCACCAGCGTACTCCATCTTTCTCTGTCCTCAGCAACCCTCATGGCTTCGCTCAGAGTCAAGCCAATCCATTCTCGAAGGTTGTCCTCACATCTCTTTTTCTGTCTCCCTCCTCTTCTGCCTCGTTGCACCGTGCCTAGCACTATGATCTTTGCAAGGTCTGATGCTCTGGTGACGTGGCCATACCATAGGAATATCCGCTTCTTTACCATTGGGAAAATGTCATCGTGTTGACCAATGGCTTGTGTGATGGTCTGTCAGACTTCGTCGCTGGTGATGTGCTGGATATAGGAAATACCCAGAAGCCTTCTGCAGCACATCATCTCCATGCTTTGTATTCTTCGTTGTAGGTCTGCTGTGAGGGTTAATGTTTTGCGAGCGTATAGGAAGATTGAGATGACAAGGGGGCAGCAGCCTTACCTTGGAGTGTAGACTGATGGTTCTGTCTTTCCAAATGGGCTTCAACCTTGTCAGGGCAGCAGTTGTTTGTGCGATCCTGGAGAGGACTTCCTGTTGGGACCCGTTGCATATAGCATAAACCATTAACTTTAAAGATCAGGAAATGCACGACGAAATAGCATAAACCATTAACTTTAAAGATCAGGAAATGCACGACGAAATAGCATAAACCATTAACTTTAAAGATCAGGAAATGCACGACGAAATAGCATAAACCATTAACTTTAAAGATCAGGAAATGCACGACAAAATAGCATAAACCATTAACTTTAAAGATCAGGAAATGCACGACAAAATAGCATAAACCATTAACTTTAAAGATCAGGAAATGCACGACAAAATAGCATAAACCATTAACTTTAAAGATCAGGAAATGCACGACAAAATAGCATAAACCATTAACTTCAAAGATCAGGAAATGCACGACAAAATAGCATAAACCATTAACTTTAAAGATCAGGAAATGCACGACAAAATAGCATAAACCATTAACTTTAAAGATCAGGAAATGCACGACAAAATAGCATAAGCCATTAACTTCAAACAAAAATGCGCCAAAGGAAGGCCCAACGGACAGAGCAAAAAAAACAATAAGGCAAATAGTTATTGCAGAAGGCATGTTTATTCAACTGCTGGCTGGAGCATTATTTGTTGTTGTTGTTGTTGCTGTTGTTTTGTTGTTTTGGAACAGTTCCAAGCGTTCTGCCACGCATTTACACACTCAGTTAGTTAGTTAAAATAGATTAACGTCCCCGGACACATAAGCGTATAGGGGACGGGTACTCTTACACACTCACTAAGCATTAGTACAATATAAATGGAGAATGTCTGAGAGCAGGAGAAATCAAAGTGGACTTGGGGAGAGACAGGAATAAACAAAGTGATTCCCCACACATGCATACACAATCACACACACACACTCTCTCTCTCACACATACACACAATGAAAGAGGCAATATGGGAGACGCAGACTGAAGACAGAACAGATCAGGACAAGGCCTTTAGAGAAGAAAGGAGCTTTGGGATCTGCTTTGAAGGTGCTGATATTCGGCATGGTGCGTAGAGAAAGTGGTCATGAATTCCAGGCAGTTGGTCCAAAGGCACAAAGATCTAGAACCGACAGAAGACAGTTTGTGGCGGGTTATCCTGAGGAGGAGTGTGTGGGATGAAGAGCGCAGATTGCGAGAAGGAGTGTAGCGTTGTAGGGTGGCCTCGTGCCGCAGTGGATAAGTCGCCGGTTTCCTATGCCGAAGGTCGCGGGTTCGATTCCCGCAAGGGGCGAACGTATGTGACTTAGGTACGAGACTATTGAGATCACCAAGGGTTTTCTCCGGGCACTCCGGTTTCCTCCCTCCCTTCAATAATGGTACAGGACGCAGTCAATATAAATATTTCAAAAATAAAAATTCGATTTTCTTTCCGTCTTCTAATAGCGATCTCCCTGCCTTTACACCACCTGTTTGAGTGATGGATGTGTATTTGGTGTGTGTGAGTATAGATCGCCGCGCTTTGAGCCTGATTGATTTGGGGAAAGGCGCGTATATAACATCCTGTATTATTACTATTATTATTATTATTATTATTATTATTATTATTATTATTATTATTATTATTATTATTATTATTATTATTATTCTCTCTCTCTCTCTCTCTCTCTCTCTCTCTCTCTCTCTCTCTCTCTCTCTCTCTCTCTTTTATCTCAGTCACCTGTCTCGGTCTGTCCCATCTTCTTGTTCTTGTTATTTTTGTTTTTGTTATTGTTGTTTTTGGTATTGTTGCTGTTGCTGTTGTTGTTATTGTTATTGTTCTTCTTCTTTTTCTTCTTCTTCGGCTCCTCTTATCTCTGTCGCTGTCCTGTTTCTGTTTCGGTCTGTCTATCTGTCTCTCACCCCACCCCTACCCCCACCTCTCTCTCATATTTATTCTATGCCTTATCATGTATAAAAACGACGTATAATTTTATTTTATTTTGATGGCAACTGTGAACGTACATTTCTCTTATTGTTACGATCAATGGCGCTACAGGCATTCATATTTAGAACCAACACGGCGACATATGCCACAAATAAATAGATTTTTTTTTTTTTTACAAATGACTGGTCGATAATATATTCACAACGAGACACAGTCTCACACATAGACTCAGACATAGATATATAAAACCACATAGCGATACAAAATGACAGCACCACACACGCACACACGCGCGTGCACACGCACACACGCGCACACACGCAGAGTCATTCATACCACAACGCACACACACTTTACAGAAAGAGAGAGAGATAGATATGTACCGGCAAACACACACACACACACACACGTGCGCGCGCACCCACACTTACACGCACAGACACGCGCGCGCTCTTACCCGCACAGACACGCACGCACACGCACAGTTGTCGATGAACTGGTCATGTAAGACACGACATTGCAAACAATAGGTCCGCCAATGATTCATAAAACACACAAATACGCACGAATCGTTAAATATTTACACACAGCTATTCACACGAATAAGCGCAAAGAAAGAGAAAGAGGGGAGAGGAGAGTAAATGACAGAGTGTGAAGGGGGAGAAAGAGAGAGAGGAGGAGGGGGAGTAAGAGAGATAGATGGAAACCACGTTAGAAACTTTATTTGGCAATAGGTGAGGGAAAGAGGGGGGGGGGGGGGAGAGACATAGAGTTACAGAGAGAGTGACATGCAGATACAGAGAGAGAGAGACACACACACATACACAAACAGTGTGGGAGGGAGGGTGGGTGTGGTAATGTTGCTGCTCACACAATGTGCACACAATACAATACTCAATTACTTAGTAAATACGAGGTAACGTTTGTGTTGACGATCGATACAATACTATCAGTTCTAAGAACAACGTTGTAATGTTATGTTGCCTGAATGTCCAAGGATGAACTGCACAATCAAAACCTGCATAGCATATGAGTCGGCTAAGCTCCCATTTTGTGTTTTGTGGTTCAAGGTTGGTGGACCACAGTTTTGTGTGTGTGGTGTGTGTGTGTGGGTGTGTGTGAGAGAGAGAGAGAGAGAGAGAGAGAGAGAGAGAGAGAGAGAGAGAGAGAGAGAGAGAAACGGAAAGAGCGAGACAGAGTGAGAGAGAGAGAGAGATACGACGACGACAGAAATTGACAGTTTGAAAGTTAGACAAAACAGGCACGCACAAAAAAACACGTACCGAACAAAATTGTTTTTTTTAAATATTGGCTTTGCTTGGCTTGGATTGAGAACTAGAATAGTATAGTACATGTATTTAATGGGTGGGGTTTTGAGTCCACAAGCTGTTACTATTGACCTGACTCTCTGCTGTACTATTATACACGGCGGGACAAGCTGTGCGTCATTTCATTGTCATCGTTTTTTCAACCCTGTTCAATGCAAATGCAAGACGTGTCTGTGTGTGTTTGCAGTTGTTATACTATGATGTTAGTTGTGGAGGTATTGAGGCCATATGATGATATCTATACATTCAATATCATCTCCGATATGTATTTAAAAGGTCCTCTTTCTGTTTGTCTCTAGTGTAGTGTAGTGTAGTGTACCTAGATGGAGGTAGGGGGATGGGGAAGTAATGAACACAGATATTGGGCAAGGGGGAGGGGTGAGGGGTGTACACACACAGCCCTAATAATTCCCCTTGGGAATGCGTTAGCAGCATTATTTAATATGGCATCGCAGAGTTATTTCCCACAGGAAATTTAAGAAAAGGTGGGATAAAAAATAAGGCAATCTAATCTTTGTTACTGAGGTAACATTGTTAGCTGAGCAGTTAACAGTTACCGATATAAATAAGAATGACGTTTTATTTACATTGTTAGCTTAACAGTCCTCCTCCTCCTCATCATCATCGTCATCATCATCATCATCATCGTCATCATCATTAGCTTCTTCTTCTTCTTCTTCTTCTTCTTCTTCATCGTCGTCGTCGTATATCGTAAATAGTTGAGTTTTAACTGTGGAAGAAGCATTTGAATAAAATACGTGTATTGACATCATTTTCAGTCTGCTGTGTTCTATGTCCCTTTCTTTCTACCGGCCCGGCCACTCTTGTGATACGCATCAGGCCACACTTGTGTTACGCACCAAGCTACACTTGTGCTACGCTTATGAATTCCTTATCTATTTCCTTGCGGACGGGCTACCGTAAAATTTCGCAAGGACAGTGCATGCTTGATTTCTTCCATGTGGCGGAATGTGAGGCGACTGGTTCACGCTTGGGAGAGAGATTGACTACCTTCCATTGGTTGGTTAGTCTAGCCTTGAGTGGCTCCTTCTGTGCAGAATCATCGGTGTGGCCATTGGTGACACGACTCATGTTCTCCCCGCCTGACCATTCGTCTTCTGCTTTTGGTGGTGAGAAGGACTACATTGTCGGCAATCATTTTGAGCAAATTAGTGGCAGTGACTTGTAGAGAGTGTCATAAACCGGTTTACTCTCAACAAGTTTCACCGCCTTGCAGGGCAACAATTTTAAGGTCTCTTTTAAGAAGGATAAAATTAAAAAATAACAGTTCATGTCGGGCCATGTTCTCAAGGGGGTGGCCGTTAGGCGGGAGTCAAATACCCCGCTCAGCTACATCTGCAAAAATACATAAGGCCTACAAAAATATGTCTGTTTACTGGTTTCCCGACCGACCCTAATATTTTGGCCCGATCCGAAACTTTTTTGGGATCGTCTAAAAAAAAAATTTAAAAACAAAAAAATATCGCACCTTAGGTGGGAAAAAACAAAAAGGAAGCCGACCTACCGACCCTCCCCACCCCCCTTTTTTTAAAATTCTTTTCTGTGTAACCGTAAACATACTTTTTTTTTGCCTAAGCCGGGCTTACGAGGACCTATCAGAAGCGAGGATGTGACGTCAAGAGTTTAGAGGTCAATCTAAAACCCTCCACACGTATGATTACACGCAACAAGGGTTGTCTGCTACACATGACTTGGCGAGCTCAGGTCAGTTGACGTCACTTGTTGCGTGTCGATCTTAGTAAAGTTGTTTCATAGTATAGTCAGATCGTGAAAGAGTACATTACATCGTCATTAAAAAGTCCCTTGTAGTAGTGAAATTATACAGCTACACACGTTTTAAAATTCGAACCGGGCTGTGATAAACATGGCGCCACTACCTCCGACCCAATGCATAAGCCAGATGTGGCCAGCACTTTATCCCGTCTTAGGGTATACAGCGTATCTGTGCCTCTTTTAAAAAAAATCCCTCTTCACCATGGGCTCAAGGACCCAGTGCTACGCTTTATGATTTTTGCCGTACACGTCTTTTTAGCCCTTCCGTTGCATGGTATTGGATGCAGTGAGTGTAACATTTCAAAAAAGAAAAGTTCACCTCTATTCCGCTTTCTGATCGCGTGTCTTTGAGTTCGATTGAAGAAAAAGCACATATGTATATAGATAGAGATAGAGAGATAGAGAGATGAGATGAGATAGATAGATAGATAGATAGATAGATAGATAGATAGATAGATAGATAGATAGATAGATAGATAGATAGATAGATAGATAGATAGATAGATAGATAGATAGATAGATAGATAGATAGATAGATAGATAGATAGATAGATAGATAGATAGATAGATAGATAGATAGATAGATAGATAGATAGATAGATAGATAGATTAGATTAGATAAGATAGATTAGATAAGATAGATAGATAGATAGATAGATAGATAGATAGATAGATAGATAGATAGATAGATAGATAGATAGATAGATAGTTAGATAGATAGATAGATAGATAGATAGATAGATAGATAGATAGATAGATAGATAGATAGATAGATAGATAGATAGATAGATAGATAGATAGATAGATAGATAGATAGATAGATAGATAGATAGATAGATAGATAGATAGATAGATAGATAGATAGATAGATAGATAGATAGATAGATAGATAGATAGATAGATAGATAGATAGATAGATAGATAGATAGATAGATAGTCACAGGTAATCATTATTGCTAACGTATTTACTAAACCTCGGTTGGTCGGGGCTTAGTGGTCCGTGGCGGTTAACTGTGTGGCATGCCAGCATTGCGGCAAGTGCGTATCCTAGACGAGGCGAGTGCCAGTTACACAAGTACAGTACACCCTGCAACCACTGGGTCCTTTTACTTCCCGGGCGCCCTGGATATGTGTTCACCTTTGTGGACGTCAGACTAGGCGCCCGAGGGCGTTAGGGCATAAGACGATGTACATAGCTTTAACTGTAACTAAACTTGGGTATCCTTGTAATATTACCGTTAGCTACCTTGCCTAGCTTGCTTGACCATGCAGCGAGATATATATATATATTTTTAAATTAAACCCGATGAAATGCTACTGATAGTACTTGCTGGAGCACTTCTCCTACTCTTATTTCAAATGTACTTGATCAGTACGCACTGATAGAGATGGGATCTCTCGCACAGGTCTGTTGCTGCCTACTACACCTGTTGCAGGCATCAAATTAAAACTTGAGCGGATTATTAAATAATTTATAGGCTTACCGTTCGGTTGAACATCATGCATCAGAACAGATCTGCTTATGTCATTGATTATTCACTACAGCCACGGGCATTATTATTGTCAAAGGAAAGAAAATGTGCATGGAAAGCAATAATTTATTCATGTTTTGTGAGGTGCGGGGGAAAAAAAAATGTTTGGAGCGCATTTTCTGCTGAAGAGTGTCACGATGGCGGATGTCGGCTGTTTGTGTGTCCAGTCGTGAGAATGAAACGGTCTAAAATCACCACGTGTTATTAAAGGGACCCACTTCCAGCGCGCCCCTTCCACAGATCCTTTAAACATTCACAGTAAGTGTTGTCCCACTGAAACAATAAGCTTACAAATGTTTTAGAAGTGTAACTATTTTTGTTGTTGAATAAATTCCTGTAGTTTTTGTGCCTACTAATAGCAACGCCTACCTGACATTCTTGAGATAAAAATAGCATCTACCCAACCCGGAAAAGACAGAACCCCTAAAAACAATTGCTCGGTAAGGTTTTTCATGTTAGGTTGAGGACAGAGAAAGATGGAGTACGCTGTTTTTTTTATGTTAGGTTGAGGACAGAGAAAGATGGAGTACGCTGGTTAAACGATCATCTGTGGTGCCCCTACGACCTCCGAGTTACGGGATAGATAGGATAGGAATCGATTGGTATAATAGACCCTGCCTTACCCCAGACATCAAACAAGCACACTTCAATCCTCGTGGTTTACTCACAACAGCTGTACCGTTAAAAAAAGAGAGATAACTCCCTGTCAGAATCCAAATGGAAAATGTAAACCGTACCTGTTTGGTTTGAACAACCAAATCTCACTTTATCGTTGTTTAATGTCATAACAATGCGAATTTTAAGGGTAAACTCGTTTTCGTCAAAAGTAAAGCCTTGGATTTAGGGCCCTTTAAATAGATATTGGGGATGATATTGAATGGTCGAGGTCAGCCGCTTGCTGCAATAGATTCCACCTGAAAGGACTATCAGTCTCGCGTCCAAATGTCGTTCAATAGTGGTCATCTTAGCTGGACTTGTGTCCCTTAGCTGGAGTTGAATCCTTAGCTGGAGTTGTGTCCCTTGATTACAGCCCACACCAATATTAGGAAGGAGGGGGGGGGGGAGGAAGGGGGACTTTAACAGGATTTTTTTCCCGATCTAAATGTTTACCATGGTTTCGTCCGCTGCCTGGCGCGGGCTAACGTGAAAAAACAACTCTGTATGAATAGTAACTTACTCAGTATGGCTCTCAGCACGCCAGAGTGACTGTTCAAGGAAGCACTGCTGGACATCGCCTACTGCTGCTGTTGCTGAGTGCTATTAAACAATCCATGCCTCAAGGCCAAGCTGTGCATGCTGGGAGTGATGATAGTGGCCGTGCCATGTTTCAATCATGATAAAGTGGCCATACCATGTTCTATCATGATAAAGCGGCCATACCATGTTTCAATCATGATAAAGTGCCCATACCATGTTCTATCATGATAAAGCGGCGATGCCATGTTTCAATCATGATAAAGTTGCCATACCATGTTCTATCATGATAAAGTGGCCATACCATGTTTCAATCATGATAAAGTGGCCATACCATGTTTCAATCATGATAAAGTGGCCATACCATGTTTCAATCATGATAAAGTGGCCATACCATTTTTCTATCATGATAAAGTGGCCGTACCATGTTTTAATCATGATAAAGTGGCCATACCATGTTTCAATCATGATAAAGTGGCCATACCATGTTTCAATCATGATAAAGTGGCCATACCATGTTCTATCATGATAAAGTGGCCATACCATGTTTCAATCATGGTAAAGTGGCCATACCATGTTTCAATCATGATAAAGTGGCCATACCATGTTCTATCATGATAAAGTGGCCATACCATGTTTCAATCATGATAAAGTGGCCATACCATGTTTCAATCATGATAAAGTGGCCATACCATGTTCTATCATGATATAGTGACCATACCATGTTCTATCATGATAAAGTGGCCATACCATGTTTCAATCATGATAAAGTGACCATACCATGTTTTAATCATGATAAAGTGGCCATACCATGTTCCATCATGATAAAGTGGCCATACCATGTTCTATCATGATAAAGTGGACATACCATGTTCTATCATGATAAAGTGGCCATTCCATGTTTCAATCATGATAAAGTGGCCATTCCATGTTTCAGTCATGATAAAGTGGCCATACCATGTTCTATCATGATAAAGTGGCCATACCATGTTCTATCATGATATAGTGACCATACCATGTTCTATCATGATAAAGTGGCCATTCCATGTTTCAGTCATGATAAAGTGGCCATACCATGTTCTATCATGATAAAGTGGCCATACCATGTTCTGTCATGATATAGTGACCATACCATGTTTTAATCATGATAAAGTGGCCATACCATGTTCCATCATGATAAAGTGGCCATACCATGTTCTATCATGATAAAGTGGACATACCATGTTCTATCATGATAAAGTGGCCATTCCATGTTTCAATCATGATAAAGTGGCCATTCCATGTTTCAGTCATGATAAAGTGGCCATACCATGTTCTATCATGATAAAGTGGCCATTCCATGTTTCAGTCATGATAAAGTGGCCATACCATGTTCTATCATGATAAAGTGGCCATACCATGTTCTATCATGATATAGTGACCATACCATGTTCTATCATGATAAAGTGGCCATACCATGTTCTATCATGATAAAGTGGCCATACCATGTTCTATCATGATATAGTGACCATACCATGTTCTATCATGATAAAGTGGCCATACCATGTTCTATCATGATATAGTGACCATACCATGTTCTATCATGATAAAGTGGCCATACCATGTTCTATCATGATAAAGTGGCCATTCCATGTTTCAATCATGATAAAATGGCCATACCATGTTCTATCATGATAAAGTGACCATACCATGTTCTATCATGATAAAATGGCCATACCATGTTCTATCATGATAAAGTGGACATACCATGTTTCAATCATGATAAAATGGCCATACCATGTTCTATCATGATAAAGTGGCCATACCATGTTTCAATCATGATAAAGTGGCCATACCATGTTCTATCATGATAAAGTGACCATACCATGTTCTATCATGATAAAGTGGCCATACCATGTTCTATCATGATAATGTGGCCATACCATGTTCTATCATGGTAAAGTGGCCATACCATGTTCTATCATGATAAAGTGACCATACCATGTTTCAATCATGATAATGTGGCCATACCATGTTCTATCATGATATAGTGACCATACCATGTTCTATCATGATAAAGTGGTCATACCATATTCTATCATGGTAAAGTGGCCATACTATGTTCTATCATTATAAAGTATGGCATACAGGCACGCGCTGTCAATGACTACAACTAAGAGGAATTTAGGATAATGGCTAGTCTTGTAATGGCCTGTCGTAATTGGAATGTTCGTGAAGGTTCGAGGTTCTCAGATCCCGAACCTAGGTTCCTGAACTTTTTCTTGTCCAAAAGGTCCAGCAACCTAGATTCGGGATCTGAGAATCTCGAAAAAAAAGATTGCTAACCTTCACGAAAATTCCAATTAAGACAAGCCATTCGATAGACTTACAAATAATGAGATACGGTATAGATTTATAAAACTAAGACAGACACTCCTGAGTACTTAAACACATGACATGGAATATTTCAAAGGCATATTAATAACTATATTTCAATACTGATAAAACATCGCAGGTACCAACATCCCGTTAATCGACTATGAGATGGATTTATATGACAATTATACCTTCATTCATTGCGCTAAATAAGCTAGAACGCCTATCACGAAATGGAATCAAGAGTTCCTAAAATAGCGTGGTTGGAAAATCACTCCCTATTGAGAAGGGCTAGTAGGGTCTATAAATAGCAAGCGTTTTGCAGGAAACAGCATGTTTCGTGATCCTTACAGAAGCAGGACGTCATGGCTGATCTCTGGTTCCATCTCACAATGGCGGGAGCAGCCTATCTTGCCTTTTGTCTTACGTCTTCGAATGCGTTACGTCAGCTGAGCTCGGTCACGCAGTGTCAGGCGAACGGCCATTATGGCCAGCTGTCGTCACTGTGAGATGACTTCAGAGATCAGCCATTCCATTCTACCGCTACAGGAATCACAGCACAGGTTGTTCCATGCAAATGTAGCGCTTTTTACAAATGCCAGCAGCAACGTTCAATAAGGAGTTTACTTTTCAGCCATCTTGTATAGCCACTGTCTAAGTTGGATCGCTGCTCAACAAGCTGGTGCCACACAAAATCCAACTGAAGCCACCCCAGACGCCAAACCGCAGCTGCAACAATCAAGCGCACTGTTCCACGCCCCGGACAACTGAGCCGCCTAAATGTATGCGCGTGCACCTTTACATCAGCCCGTCACCTGTCCCATGTGACAGAAATGACCGGAGATTTTAATGTACCGCTTCGGCGACAAATGGATTTCAGAGGAGGGGAGTAGGGGTGGGGAGGTGAAATACCGTATAAGAGTAATTACAGAAAGTCGACTTCTGTCTGCGGTAACCGTGACGATGCGAATTGGGCAGATCTTCCCAACACAGACCTACGTCGAACAGTCGCTTTAATAACCTCCTTAGCATTTCACTACTCTAAATAACAATGACTACGTATTTAATATACACGCACATCTCCGGAGAAAGATTTATATCGATCAGTCTTTTTTTTTTTGTGCCCGAAATAGGTGTATCGATGGATATTAATAGTTTTTGCCCGCAGCAATTCTAATACCGAATATTAATAGTCTTTGTCCAAAATAGTTGTGATATTGAGTATTAATAGTTTGACCCGAAATAGGATTTTAGCAGAATTTATACTGTCTCGTTACGTCAGCAGTGACTTTAGTAAGTAAACTAAGTCGTAGCTTTTTTTTAAACGGTGAAACTACTTGCTCAACAATATTAATGATGATAACGATGACGACGACGAAGATAATGGTTGATGATGATGACGATGACGACTGCGATGCTAATGATTGATTGATGGTGGATGATGGTGACGGCGAATCTCTTTACTGATTGATTGGCTGATGATGATAATGATGATTATTTGATTAATAATGATTATTAAAATGACGATGCTGAGGACGACGACACCGCTGATGACGACAACGTCCATGGTGATGATAAAGATGATGATTTTGATAATAAAACTTCTGCTGCAGCCGGTGATGAAGTCTCGTAGAGTGCTAAAATCCATTGTCAGCATGCTCAGTGGGCTTGCAGAGAAGGAGTATATGATGCTGATAGTAAAAGCCACAAATAAACTCCATGGTACACAAATAGTCTGTCAGTGTGATGCTCTGGCTTGTCCTTGCTTTTTGCTGTTGCTGCCGTTGTTGCTGGTTCTGCTGTTGTTTTTGTCGCTGATGATGCTGCCGTTGCTGCGGGACTGAATAGAAGCTAAACGCTTGTGTGATGCTTAGTCCTGTTTGTTGCTGCTGTCGTTTCTGTTGCTGCTGTTGTTGCTGTCGCTGAGAGTTGTAGGTGTCGCTGATGTTGTTGCTGCTGATGTTGTTGTTGCTGCTGCTGTCGCTGATAGTTGCTGCTGATGATGTTGTTGCTGTCGCTGATGTTGTGATTTTAAAAGCTAATCGGGTCCTCCTATTGTCCCCAGGAAACGCAGCTTGCAACCTTTCAAATAATCAGTTGACGAAGTGGTCGCGTCATTAGCGATGCTGATATTGTGACAACTGATCGACATTTTGTGTGGGAGCGTGCGTGCGTGCGTGTCTGACAGAAGGAGGTAGGCAGGGCAAGAGAGAGAGAGAGAGAGAGAGGAGGGAGGGAGGGAGGAGGTCAGACAGACAGAGAGAAATAGAGAGGGAAGTCGAAGTCGAAGTCGAAACCTTTAATAGGATAATAGCATTAGGTCCTTTGGACCTGTCTTACAGCTAGTCCTTAATAAACAATGCAAAACAAACAAAATAATTACCATAAAATAATTTAAAACAAACATATTCCTTAACTACGGTAACAAATCATTAAGCAAATTAAATTAAATTAATTAATTAGGGAGAAAGAGGGAGGGGGGGGAGAGTTTTCAGACTTCAAAACTGTAATGGTTAACACCAGAGTGACCATTGCAAAATTAATAACGTGGCAAATAATTATGTAGTACACACAAATTATAACCAATAGAAAACGGAAAATACAGTGCATCGAAACTGCATTACGAACGCGTTTGCTTGTTTTACATTAATAAACTTATCAACTTTAAATACTTTAATCATATTTGCAATCTTAGCACAATGCGTTTGTTTTTGAGAGAGAGAGAGAGAGAGAGAGAGAGAGAGAGAGAGAGAGAGAGAGAGAGAGAGAGAGATGGAGGGACAGACAGACAGACCAGTATATGATTTTATAAATTTGCATTTTCTCTGTGCTGGCTATAGATCTATTTTATTATTATTATTTGTGTGTGTGTGTGTGTGTGTGTGTGTGTGTGTGTGTGCATTTGTGCGGGCGCGCGCGTTTGCATGAATGTGGACCACTGCATACTAATGGCCTTGTAAATGCACGCCTAGCTAGGCCTATTTTGAACAATATGTAAGCTTATGTGTCTGTAAATAGTTATTATTATTATTCTTATTACAGGTCTTTTTATATAGCGCTTACCTATTAATCTAGCTCTAAGCGCTTAACAATTTACTTTTAAAACCTTTAAAAAACTATAACTGCGACTAAAATCAATCAGATAATGACATAAAAAGTAAGTTAAGACACATATATAATTAATTTGACTAACACAGTAGTACTCCACTGGCTCCCAATATCCTTCCGCATCAAGCACAAGACTGCCAACCTCTGCTTCAACTCGTTTACTGACCCCCACTTCCCTGTCTATCTCTCTGAACTCTTGCTTCCATACACTCCCTCCAGACGTTTACGCTCCTTTTTCCAAACTATTTCAAGTCATTCGCTCCTCCTCCTCTTCATCATAATCATCATCAGTAGTAGCAGCAACTACTTCTTTCTCAACGTCTTCTTTCTGGAGACGAAGTACACACAGTAATGTAAAGCAGCATCAAAGGTTGGTAAAGTTTGTCGTGATAAAAAGAACACCAAAGAAGAATGACACGTTTTAAAAAGTTTCTAATGTCAAACATCGCTCAAAACAAACAGCGCTGAGACAAACATTTCTGTACGTAATCTTCATCACTCAAAACAAACAGCGCTGAGACAAACATTTCTGTACGTAATCTTCATCACTCAAAACAAACAGCGCTGAGACAAACATTTCTGTACGTAATCTTCATCACTCAAAACAAACAGCGCTGAGACAAACATTTCTGTACGTAATCTTCATCACTCAAAACAAACAGCGCTGAGACAAACATGTCTGTACGTAATAATCATCGCTATTAGAAGACACAGTGCGTAAGGAAATGGAATTTTTTAAATGACAATGTGTTAAATGGACCGCATACAATACCATTTTTGTTGGGAGGGAAGAAACCGGAGTACCCGAAAAAACCCTCGGTGAACTGAATTCTATATTAATGTATAATAATAATAATAATAATAATAATAATAATAATAATAATAATAATAATAATAATAATAATAATAATAATAATAGTAATGTGTCGATTGTGTACATTGAAGAGAATACGGAAATGCCTGTAATTAAACGTGCAAACAGAATATCATCCTTTCAAATCTCTGTGACGGTATCAGATAACGGAATCAGGAGGCACTGTGGTCTAATGGTAGTGCTTCGGCTTGCGGATCGGATGGTCCCGGGTTCGAGCCCTGGCCGGGCCATTGTGTTGTGTCCCTGGGAAAGACACTTTACTCCTGTTTTCCTACTCCTTCGGATGAGAGTATAAACCGAGGTCTAGTCTGTGTTGCATACATTCCATCATAACGGACTTTAAAGATCCTGACGCTCATGTCCTAGACGGGTGAGTGCCGGTGACAAGAAAACACCCAGCATGCACCTAGGTCCTTCTCCCCCATCCCTGGCTGCCCAGGATTGTGCTCAGTTGTCCGGGCGTCAGACCATGCGCCCAAAGGCTGCAGGTGGGCCTCTCGGGCGGCTTGAGTTAGATCCTGTATCGGCCAGCGCCTTGAGCAGCTCTTGAGCTGGAAAAGCGCTATATAAGAACGATTAAATAAATAAATAAATCATCACTCAAAACAAACAGCGCTGAGACAAACATGTCTGTACGTAATCTTCATCACTCAAAACAAACAGCCCTAAGACAAACATGTCCGTACCTAATCTTCATCATACAAAACAATCAACGCTGAGACAAACATGTTTGTACGTAATCTTCATCATACAAAACAATCAGCCCTGGGACAAACATGTCTGCACCTAATCTTCTTCTTCTTCTTAAAACAATGAACGCTGAAAAACTTCATTACCATGAACACACATATAAACAGAGAGCGAGAGAGACAGAGAGAGAGGGAGAGAGAGAGAGGCGTTGAGAAAGAAAGGCAGAGAGATGGAGACAGAGAAAGAAAGAGACTCAGAGTGAGATGACAGATAAACCGAGAGAGAGAGAGAGAGAGAGAGAGAGAGAGAGAAAGAGCTAGAGAGAGAGACAGAGAGAGAGGGAGAGAGAGAGAACACAAGTGATAAAGGTGCCTGGCCTACAGAAAAAGGACTGAAGTGCATTGATATCATCTTGGATTCAATCCTTATCAGATTGTTTTTTTTTATTGATTGATTGTTGCTTTAGGTCCAGCGGACTCTTCCGAGCCAAATCAGGACCGGACAACCCCCGATCCGCATAAAAGATCTGCTGAAACAACCCTAGTGGGAAAATTGAGTGCCCTCCACCAGCCAGTCACTTTACAATAAAGACATCCCACGCAGGGGACGGCTGAGGCTTTACCCCAACTACTCGAACCCCCGGTTACAAAAACAAAATAGAATACAAACATCATTATAAATTATCAACAAAACATATACATATAAAATGCCTATATTGCTAAATAATAACATCATGCTCTCCTCCGCGCAATGAGGGGACAAAAAAGAAGAACTTGCGTTGAGCAACACCGTAAGTCATAGGTTTACGAAACACTACATACCTATTACGATTATTGCCTCGGGGGATGGGGAAGGGAGGAGAGGCTGTAAACTTGCAAGAGGTTTAGACGGAACAATACTGGTTTAATCACGTCAAGTCGAAAAAGCGCATTGCCAACTTCAGGGAGAGACAGCCTGGTGGTACATCGTGTCATCAGCGAAGAGGCGCGTCGTAGAAGACAGGTTTTCCGGAAGGTCGTTAATGTAGAGTACAAATATGCAAGACCCAAGTACAGAACCATGAGGGACTCCACAGGAATAAATCGGGATCTTGCTCCCTCAACCACAACTGCCTGTTGACGGTTGCTCAGAAACCCTCTGATTCAGTCAATCACCTGACCCGTGATGCCGTAGCAGTGCAATTTGTGGATCAGCAGTTCGTGGTAGACCTTGTCGAAGGCTTAAGAGGAGTCGATGACCAGGGCGTCGCTCTGTTTACCACGCTCAGGGTCATCTGTCAGCTCGTCAACAAGGCCTAGCAGCTGACTCTCAAACGATCGAAGCTTTCGGAAGCCTTGTTGTTCATGGCAGATGATGCTGTGATCCTCCGCGAAGGTCGTGACCGCACTTACGACGTGTTTAAGATGTTTGCATGGAATGCGTGTAAGGGAGATTGGTCGGTAGTTTTTTGGTCTGTAACGTTCGCCTTTCTTCTAGGCTGGCGTATCATTTGCGGATCGCCAATCTATTGGAACTGTGCCAGTGTTGAGGGATCTTATCCTATCCTGTCCCGTAACTCGGAAGTCGTTGGGGCACCACAGATGATCGTACTCCATTTTTCTCTGTCTTCAGCAACCCTCATGGCTTCGCTCAGTGCCCATTTTGGAATGTTGTCCTCCCACCTCTTTTTCTGTCTCCCTCTTCTTCTGCCTCCTTGCACCGTGCCTTTGTAAGGCCTGATGCTCTGGTGACGTTGCTATACCATCGGAGTTTCCGTTTCTTCACCACTGTGAGCATGTCATCGTGTTGTCCAATGACTTTTGTGATGGTCTGTCTAGCTTCGTCGTTGATATACTGGGTATAGGAAATGCCCAGAAGTCTTCTGTAGAACCTCATCTCCATGCTTTGTATTCTTCGTTATAGATCTGCTGTGAGGGTCCATGTTTCACAAACGTATAGGAAATGGAGATGATAAGGGAGCGCAGCAGCTTTACCGTGGAATGTAGACTGATGGCCCTGTCTTTCCAAATGGGTTTCAACCTTTTCAGGGCAGCAGTTTCTTGTGCGGTCCTGGAGAGGACTTCCTGTCGGGACCAATTGTCTGATACAATGGCTCCTAAATATTTAAAGCTATGCACCGTGTTGACAGATTGGCCTTGGATTTTATGTCCGTGTTGATGCCTTTGGTGTTGTTGGTCATCATTTTGGTCTTCTCTGCACTTATTTCCATTTCAAAGCCTCTGTCTGTAGCAGATGTTCAAGTTCTTGTTCCTCTTGAAGGATGACCTATACAATACTGTGAGGCCAGGTGCAAGCTCGTCCGCAAGCTCATTCAGGATTCTGGCGCTGATGCAATCTGGACCTGTGGCTTTGCTGGGGTCGAGGATTTTTTATAAGTTTTCTGACGCCATCTTTTTGTATTTTGAAAGGAGCTGAGGGTGGGAGCACCGGGACCAAGGTACAAGGAACTCTTCGAGGGAGCAGCAATTTTTTGGGCTGAAGGCTGACTGAAACTGTCTTTTGAGTGTTTCCGCTCTGTGTTTGGCATTTGTAAGCAGCTTGCCTTCAACTTTCTGGGAGGGGGTGGGGTTGGGGAGAGGGAGGGAGGGAGGGGGGGACAAGGGCAGCTTCAGTCTCAATATCAACAAAACAAACACTGGAACTAATAGCACACAAACGAATTAGCCTTATTCCTATTTGCAACGTATTCACTGCGCAACAAGACTGACTCACTGAGTTGAATAAACAACATAAGTCAGCGATCAGTCGTTTACCTCATACAACTGCGGGGTAGTATAGACTTGGCTACAGCCTATGACTTTACGAACTATACTGCACAAGTGCGCGTATTGATGTTTGTAACTGCTGTTTGTTTGCTATGCCCTGGATTATACTGGAGTACTGGCCTACTTAAGTCTCTCTGTCTTTCCCTCTTCGTCCCACCACCCTCTCTCTCTGTATGTATCTTTCTCTCCCCCCTCTATGCTTGTGTGCTTGTTTGTTGCGTGCACGTCCCGCTGTCTCTGTCTGTCTCTTTCTCACTGAGTCTTTCTCGCTCTCTATTCTCCTGTCGCTGTCTCTCATTCCCTGTATGTGTGTTTGTGTGTGCGTGTGTTTGTTTGTTTGTGTGTGTGTATAGGGTTTCATGAAAGTCATAACAATGGCGTTTCTACACGCCTCTGTGTGTGTATGTGTGTGTGTATGTGTGTGTGTATGTGTGTGTGATGTGTTGTATGTGTGTGGGTGTGTCACTCTGTCTCTTGTCTTTTCAAGTCTACTTAGTTTCTGTGTTATTGTTTCCATTGTTTGGTCTTACTGTTATTGAGACCTGTTCCTTGTATCTGAACTTGGCAATACGCTTATTGACTTGACGGGACTTGACTTCATTGAACCAGTACTGTTCCGCCTAAAACTCTTGCAAGTGGATCTTTTCTTTTCTCCCGAGACAATACTATTTATAGGTAGAGTAGTGTTTAATAAATTTTTCAAAAGAAATATATTTATAAGGCGCTCTTCCTATATTAAGGAACAGTTCAAAGCGCACCCTCATGCATTCACACACTCGTTAAACATTAGTACAATACATTTTCCTGAATGGCTGGGAGCAGGCGAAATCAAACCGGACTGGGGGACGTACAGGCAGTAATAAACAAAGTGATTCCACACTTATGCACACACACACAGGAATACACATACACACATGCACACACACACCCACTCATGCACACACACAGGCATATACACACGCACACACACAGGCATACACACACAGGCATACACACACATGCACACGCACACACAGAGTGTCACAATACAGTTTGTTTTATTCGGCTCGCACATTTAAAAAAGGTAAAAAGGTAAAGGTAGTCTCATAGCCGGTGGCCGTAGGGGGGCGTGATGTTGGAGATCACACTTATCTTGGGCCAGCGTAATGAGGGTGATGCCCATCTCTCTCCCTCGCTGCTTTACCTTCCCCACCCTTAAGAGAGTAGGTACTGAGTCAACTGGGGACGTTGTTATTTGTCGCTTCACGTTTTGCGGTCACCCATCGAAGTGCTAACCGCACTGGACGATGTATTAAAAAACTTGCAACATAGTAACGAGTGCTCCAACCACTGCGCTATCCGACACCCCATCGCACATTTACAAAACACAATTACCACAACGACAAACACACTAGTACTTCGTTGCGTACGTGCATACTCATAAAACACACACACGAACACACACACGAACACACACAATACACACACACACATACACACACAAACACTCAGACAAGGCATGGATACAGACGAACACACTTACAAAACACAATTACTACCTATCTGGTATCTCTGTACATCATCATTCACACAAACACACACACAGCACACACGCACACACACACACAATACACACAAACATACACACACCATACACACATACATACAAACAAACCAACACACAATCAAACAAGGAATGCATACAGTCGAACACCCTTACGAAACACAATTACTACGCGCCAATCTAATACTTCTGTACATCATCATATACACAATTACCAGACTGACAAACGTCAGTTTGCCCATGGCCGTAGATCAGGTTCGCCTGGCACACTGATGACCCAGGTTCCAAACCCGTGGTGGGCGAAATCAAAGTGTCCATTTTTCACTGTCCGTTTTAATAATAATAATAATAACGGATTTTTATATAGCGGGTACTCCAGCCTATGACCAGACTCACCACGCTTTACATAGTCATTACATATAAATACATGCACTCGATGAAACATCACTTTTGCTACAATACACCAAAAGACGGGACAGTAAAGGTGCAGACTATTTACAACTATGTACATAAATTACAAAAAAGACAAAAATAGACTATTTACAACTATGTACACAAATGACAAAAAGACAGAAGGTAGAATAGCAAAAACCTATTCACAGCTATTTATATGCCCGGTTAGGCCCAGGAAGAAAAACAGTATAAATATTTATTTACAGCCGTGTATACACTTACGGATCAGACATAGGCAATAGATGAGAGAATGGCAGCGGGACACAAATCAATCTGAATAATGCAGTTTGAAGAGGTGGGTTTTGAGGGCCTTTTTGAATGCTTGTGTTGATTGTATGTTGCGGATATGGGAGGGAAGGGAATTCCACTGCTTAGGTGCGGAGTAAGCGAATGCACGTTGGCCGTATGTCTTAGTGCGGGTGACGGGAACCTTGAGTGTGCGAGTGTCAGCAGAAGATCTTAAAGTGCGTGAAGGGGAGTAGACACACAGTAGATCAGCAAGGTAGGAAGGACAAGAATCTGTGAAGAAGTTGTGACAGAGAACAGAGAGTTTGTACTCTATGCGTGCTTGCACAGGAAGCCAGTGAAGGGAATGTAGTAGAGGTGTGATGTGATCGCGTTTCTTTGCTCGGAATACTAGTCTAGCTGCTGAGTTCTGAACCTTTTGTAGTTTGTCAATGATGTGCTTCGGGGAGCCAGCAAGGAGAGAGTTGCAATAGTCCAGACGAGAAAGGACGAGAGCGCAGACTAGGGTTTTGGTGGCAGGGACTGTAAGATAGTGGCGAAAGGAGCTGATTTGGCGTATGGCCGTGTATGCAGAGCGACAGAGTTGGAGATGTGGTTGTTAAGGGACAGGTCGTCGGAGAGAATGTAGCCGAGATTTCTTGCTGAGGATGAGAACTGAATGTTTGTTGTCCCTACTGTAAGCGATGTTGGGAGAGGCGAGATTGAAGAGGAGGTGTTTTAGCAGTATGATTGCTCTCGTGGTTCAGTGTTGTTTAGGCCCCTGCCCTTTGTTCCCTGGGATGGTTAACCCCGTCTGCCATATCGCCAGTGGTGGGTGTAGACGTTAAACCTTAATGTTCAGTTGACGTCAGTACATGGTTGCATAATTGCATACAGACAACACACATACTGAGCATACCATCCTGGGTGGAAGACTGACAGCTTTGCTGGAACCGTTGCCAATTTCTGCCGACACATATATGTGTTCCGTTGCCGACAGGCTGAGACGCATCACAACACACAGAACACACGTCCCGTGCCAAATGCAACCTAAGAACGTCGCCTATCAATTTCTTCTTCGTAGTCCTCGGTCACTGTAATAACGCTGTATTCATAGTGTATATTAAAGGTCAAGGTATACAGTCACAGACCTCAAAACACAATGTTGGACACTACAATACTAAACAATACAGTACAATATTACACAATAAATACACAATACATTATTTACAGTTCAATACAATACTACAAAGTACAATACAATATTACACAATACAGTATTATGCAGTTCAATGCAATACTATAGAGCACAGTGCTACACAATACACTACTACACAGTACAATACAAAACGACACAGTTCAATACAATACTACACAATAAAATACTAACCAGTACAATACAACAGTACACAACACGATGACATGTTGGAGGCACAGTGGTCTAATGGTAGTGCTTCGGCTTGCGGATCTGAAGGTCCCGGTGTAGCAGGCCAGATTATACCCCGCCTCAAGTATACCCATGGTATAAACTGGCCTAGCCCAGACTATGACCCCGTATAAACTGGCCTAGCCCAGACTATACCCCTGGGTATTATCTGGCCTAGGCTCGTTTAACCCTCTCCTGCCCATTATAAACCCCCCCCCCCACTACGGAAGACTTTATCCTTCACGTTACTCTTTAATTTATGTGTTGTAATTGTTCTGATGCACTCAGATAGATAGATAGATAGATAGATAGGTAGGTAGGTAGGTAGGTAGGTAGGTAGATAGATAGATAGATAGATAGATAGATAGATAGATAGATAGATAGATAGATAGATAGATAGATAGATAGATAGATAGATAGATAGATAGATAGATAGATAGATAGATAGATAGATAGATAGATAGATAGATAGATAGATAGATAGATAGATAGATAGATAGATAGATAGATAGATAGATAGATAGATACCACTGAAAATTTAAATAAACTTTAATTATTAATTAAATAAATGCAGTCTTAAAACAAAACACGAACAAGACCCATCAACTGCAAGGGTTTTGTGAGATTGTAGCAATACACCTACTTGAATGTCAAACGCTTAAAACCACATTGAAGTGGTCGCTTCTGTTTTCAATGTAGAAGCCAGTGTCACTTGTATCATTTAATGAAAACGTTGCGGGATATCGTTAGGGTTAGGGTTAGGGTGAGGGTTAGGTTTAGGGGGTGTTTTTTTACACGCAAGATAAAGGCTGTTAGCTGAGTTCACTCAGGTTTTTTTTATTTTTTTTTATTTTACACGCAAGCAAAAGGCTGTTACCTGAGAGTTGGTCACGCAAACGGTCATATACAACAAACCCATGAGTGAAATCTCTTTAGGTGGGGGTGTATTCCGGGCGCGAGGGGTATGACCTGGCCTAGGCTGATCTATACCCAGGGGGTTAAACCCGCCTAGGCTACATTATACCCAGGGTATAAAGTAGCCAGGGGTATATTCCGGCCTGTTACACCGGGTTCGAGCCCTGTCCGGGCCATTGTGTTGTGTCCTTGGGAAAGACACTTTACTCCCGTTTTCTACTCCTTCGGATGAGAGTATAAACCGAGGTCTATCTAGTCTGTGTCGCATGCACTCCATCATAACGGACTTTAAAGATCCTGACGCTCATGTCCTAGACGTGTGAGTGCCGGTAACAAGAACATACCCAGCATTTGGCTGCAGAGTCCTCAATAAGCTGAGGGTGGCAGCCCCCAACGAAAGAAAGAAAGAAAGAAAGACATCCTCACAGTGGTGTAGCCGCGTCACCAGAGCATCAGGCCTTGCAAAAACCATCCTGCAAGGCACGGTACAAGGAGGCTGAAGAAGAGGGAGACCGAAAAATAGGTGGGAGGATAACAATCGAGAATGGACTGGCTTGACACTGCACTGAGCGAAGCCATGAGGGTTGCTTTGGACAGCAATTTAGTATAATATATGTTTATTGTTAGTAGATCTCCTAATATTTCAATTCAACACATCTTTATTACCACAGGAATGGAAATATTGTACAAGTCTCATCACATTATATTATGGCTCCATATAAAATAAAATAAAAAAAATAAAAAATGTATCACACATCAAGACAAGTTATAATGAACAATAATAATACACAGACTGATATAAAAGGTTCAGAAGCATTGGTAAAACGATAGCACTGGTAGACATTATCAATGTAATGAATGGCCAATTCACCAATACCAATAACTCTAACAAACGCTATTACAGAAGTAATATTTATTTGAGAAAGTATTTTTATTTAATACTTTTTCTGCAACCAGAATGACTCATATTCAAATGTACTAATATATAGATGTGCGTTTATTTGAAATACTAATCTTACAACATTCATAGAAATATCACTTATTTATTTATTTATTAATAATTGCAATTTTATATAGTCCACAAATGTAATTAATGTTTTAGTTTTTATATTAAATGAAAAAGGTCTGAAGCTGATTTCATATCCAAATATTTTATTGATACTATGTTTGACTGATATAATTTCCAATAAATGTCACACAAACCTATCTCCACTATATCACCACTACATGTATCCCATTCGTCGTCACCATAATCGTCGTCGTCGTAATCTCTCTGGAATGAGAATATATAAACGGAGGTCCAGTTTGTGCACCCTGCATTCCATCGCATGAACATTAAAGATCCTGACGCTCATGTCTTAGACGGGTGAATGCCAGTTACATAAACACACCATACCCTGCAAGCACTTGTAAGTCGTATTCCCCTTCGTTTTGGGTGTCACTGCTATGTCACTGCTATGTCTCTGCTATGTCGCTGCTATGTCACGGCTATGTCGCTGCTATGTCGCCGCTTTGTCACTGCTATGTCACTGCTATGTCGCTGCTATGTCGCCGCTTTGTCACTGCTATGTCACTGCTATGTCACTGCTGTGTCACTGCTATGTCACGGCTATGTCACTGCTATGTCACCGCTTTGTCACTGCTATGTCACTGCTATGTCGCTGCCGGTCTTTTCGTTGAGAGAAAAAAGCAAAACGGCTGGTTTTCCCCCCGGATGGGTGAAGTGACAAACTATTATATAAAAATCCTAATCCAAGAAAAAAAAGGCAACATTGATTCATTGATTCAGTCAGTCAATCAGTCAGTCAATCATATTGTTAGTATTGACGTACGTGAACAAACGTCGTAGCTCAGTGGTAGAGGGTTCGCCTGGCACACCGATGCCACAGGTTCAAATCCCAGGGGTGAGCAAAGATAAAAGTGGCCATTTTCGTTGTCTGTATTAGCAGTATGATTACTCTGGTGGTTGAGTGTTGATTTGGGTCCCTACACACCTCTTCCCTAAGGCTGGCTATCTATCGCCTGTCTGTCGTATTGCATATGATGGCCGTAGACGTTAAACTTCAATGTTCACCCTTTCAGTGACGTACATGATGACGTTACACAGTTATTTTATCGTATTTTTGTCTGGAGCGAAACCGCCGGGGGTTAGACGCAAAATTGATCATTCACTCGTGGGGCCAACTGGTGTGCGAAGTGAAAGAAAAAACATGGCGTTTCCTGTTCTATACCAAATCAATGTAATTGCAGTGGGAAAGGAAAACCATTGTGGCGAGCTGTTAGGTATTTTTCATGACACGAACAGGTATTATAATGCGTGTAGGAGACAATGCAATACAGTGGGGCTGGGTAGCTCAGTTGGTAAGAGCGTCTTGCTAGTAACCGAAAGGTCGCTGGTTCGAATCCCGGATTGGTCAACGTGTGATCATATTACTTTCCCCTTTACCAACAACTGGCCCGCTGGTGTCAGTATAAATCGGTCCAGTAGTCACCTATATGCGAAAGTGTCGTGTGACTATAATCTACAAACAACAACAACAATGCAATACAACACAATACCATACCATACAGCGAAACACATAATAACTACAATATAAATACATACAATTTACTTAATCATTGAGTGAAGTGAACATGAGAGAGAGAGAGAGAGAGAGAGAGAGAGAGAGAGAGAGAGAGAGAGAGAGAGAGAGACAGACAGACAGACAGACAGACAGACAGACACAGACAGAGAGAGTTTGTGTATTATGCATGATGTGTAATTTTTATTCACTTTGTTTTAAATGTTCACCTTGCTTGTATTTTTTTTTCCAGCGCTGTGGTCATGTTTGTGTGAAAATGTTTATGAACTTAATAAAGTTTATGTCATGCGCTGTTTGTGCATCCTTTGTAAAAAGGGAGACCAATCGCACTACAATACAATACCCTACAGAATAATACACTAGGATATTATATCTGGCTGATAATGATGACGATGATGATGATGACGATGACGGTGATGATTATGACGATGATGTTGATGACGACGTTGATGACGATGATGATGATGATGATTGCAGTGAGGTATATATGATGAAGATAAACGTTTATTGTCCGTTAAAACCCAGAAATGTGCATGATTTTATAAAATAAATCAGGGATGGATTTAACCGGAAATTACCGGTATTTTACCGGTTTGAGAATAAAAATACCGGTTGAAAAATCAGTAGCCGGTAGAGCCTACCGGTTCTTATTTTGTTTGACTGGTTTCAAAAAAAAAGAAAAAAAGAAAAAGAGGAAGAAAAACAAGAGAAATGAAGAGAGAGACAGACAGACAGACAGACAGACAGCCATGCTGATTATGTGTTTAGGGAGTGTAGACGAGAGGCCTGCGAATGCGTTCAGTAGCCTTGCCATATTCTTTGAGGTTATTAATACAGAATCATATAACATTGGCGGGCGCAAGGCTATCGTGAATACGGATAAATTAAACTCGCGCACTTTTCGATTTTTTTTCTTCCCTCGTGCTCATCAGTAGGTATTGCGACAGTGGCAGATAGGCTAGTAATAGTGAAGAAGCAAAAATCTCTTTTTTCGTTTTTTGCTAGGGGGGAGAGGGGCGATAAAAGAAGTTTATGTGAAGACGAAGGTGTTTCTAATGAAACAGAAAGTGCATTAACAGAGTCGCCATCTACTTATATAAAATAGTGACGCATTATTAAGCTTTGCTATGGGTCATACCGGTTTCCGTTCCTGGCCTACCGGTTTGCGTTTGAGTGGGTTTGTTTAGTGGTAGTGTATAGTATAGTATAGTATAGTATAGTATAGTATAGTATAGTATAGTATAGTATAGTATAGTGTAATGTAGTGTAGTATAGGGTAGGGTAGGGTAGTGTAGTGTAGTGTACTGTAGTATAGTATAGTATAGTATAGTATAGTATAGTATAGTATAGTATAGTATAGTATAGTATAGTATAGTATAGTATAGTATAGTGTAATGTAGTGTAGTATAGGGTAGGGTAGGGTAGTGTAGTGTAGTGTACTGTAGTATAGTATAGTATAGTATAGTATAGTATAGTATAGTATAGTATAGTATAGTATAGTGAAGAATAATAAAGTACCGTATAAGTATAGTAGCCTACAGTTCAGTAAATAGTATAGCATAGCATAGTATAGTGTACAATAGTATATTATAGTATTTAGAAGTAAATTTAGTAAATGGGGTAGTATAGTATAGCATAGCATAATATAGTATATTATAGTCATAGTTCGCGTGCATTTATGTGCGCGTGAGTTGAGTGATTAAGTGAAAGAAGGAGAGAGAGAGAGAGAGAGAGAGAGAGAGAGAGAGAGAGAGAGAGAGAGAGAGAGAGAGAGAGAGAGAGAGAGAGATTAGTTTATATATATGTAAACTGCTAATAGTTCGATCCTGAATGTTCCTTGATCTGCATTATGATTACAGTTGTTTTGTATTCATGTGAGAGCTATGTCTACATCAGACGAATACATATTCCCTATCATCATCGTCATCATCATCGTCATCATCTTCATCATAGTCATCATCATCATTATCATCATCATCATCATTAGCAATCTTATCATAATCATCATAATCAACATCATCAACAACAACATCATCGTCATATTGTCTTGTATTTTGATAAAGAATTAGCACATTCAACACCTTGTTTCAAGCTTTCGATATTTTTATTTCTCTTTGTCAGACATGACAAACAACGCTGGTAACGACAGAAAAAAAATCCATACACATACACTGCTTAAAGGTGTTTGAAGTAACATTCACAATTTAGTGATTTGAGAATATGTAACAAGTGCTGCAGTGTTTATTGGTGAGAAATTGGTAATTAAAGGTTTATAACTACTTAATAAAACTACAGTGCGTGGGATAATTATTGTCACCTGACGGGAAAATAAAAGGAAGAATTGGAGCATTACTTAGCTATACAGATAATATTTCTTTAACTATTGCTTAGCAGTATAGATAATATTTCTTTTTAAAAAGCTGATTGTATTGTATTGTACAACAGTGGGTAAGATACTGTCTCTTAAGGGAGAAAAAGGAATAATTGGAGCATGAAGTAGCTATATAGCTAAGTTTTTTTTTAAAAGCTGATTGTTTTGTACTGTATAATATAAATCTGATGTAACATACGTAATCTGTAAGAAGACCTGTCTGTTTGTCTTTGCTGATGATAGGTCTACTCACTATTGATTTTTTTAAGAGTCCTACTTATTGTACGTCGCCTAGTTTGATGACACCGAAGTGAGCGCGTGCGCGCGCGCCTGTGTGTGTGTGTAAGAGAGAAAGAGAGAGATACAGACATACAGAGAAAGAGAGAAAGAGAACAAGAGGCAGACAGAGAGAGAGAGAAGGGGGGGGGAGAGAGAGAGAGCGAGAGAGAGGGAGAAAGACAGAGAGGGAGATGAAACAGAAGCCAAGGCAATAGGAAAACGTTGGCTACTGCGCCTACTTTGATTACATTGATACAGGCCTGTGATAGATTGGAAGGGATGGAGATAATGGAAGAATAGTGGAGATGGGGAAGAGGTAGGGTATAGAGATGGGGTGTGTCTTTGAATGGAAGATAAAGAAGAGAGAGAGAGGAGAGAGAATGGAGAGAGAGAGAGAAAAGAGAGAGAAGAGAAAGAAGAGAGAGAGAAAGAGAGGCGAGAGAATGAAGAGAGAAAAAAGAGAGAAGAGAAAGAAGAGAGGAGAAAGAGAGGCGAGAGAATGGAGAGAGAAAAAAGAGAGAAGAGAAAGAAGAGAGAGGAGAGAGAATGGAGAGAGAAAAAAGAGAGAAGAGAAAGAAGAGAGAGGAGAGAGAATGGAGAGAGAAAAAGAGAGAGAAGAGAAAGAAGAGAGGAGATAGATGGGGAAGAGAGAGAGGGGGGAGAGAAAAAAGAGAGGAGAGAGAAAGAGAGGATAGAGAGAGATGAGAGAAGGAGTGAGAGGAGAAAGAGAGAGTTGTCACATTTAAAGGAGTTAATACAATTCAATACAATACAACAAAATGCAAAACAACAGAACAAAATACAACAAAATACAACACAATACAACTTTATTGCCCGATAAAACAACAACCACAGGAATGTCAGATTCAAGAATACGTTATCTCAAACAGAGAAATTAAGACATGCTTTGCTGACAGTACTACAACAGACTGCAATAAATAAGTAGGAAAAGGCAATCACAAAATTCCCTCACTAAAAGGTAGAAAAAGGCATAGACTATGACGATGCCAAAGACAACAATAAAGTCATCAAATTCCCCCACACAAAAAAGTACCCAATTTGAAAAAAGTTGGAATGGAACCCAAATTATGACAGTCCAACACACACAGACACTCACACGCACACACACACACACACCTACCTACACACATACAAAATTTGCCTTTCGTTAAATCAATAATTAACTAGCATTTAGACAAACTGACATATACAATGTTATGTTAATTGAAATGGTTGAAAAAGAATGGTAAAAGGTACATAAACTGAACGTAATATTAGCAATTTTGCAAATCATGTTTTGTTTTATTTAAAATCCGTTAGAAATGGGGGAGGGGTGGGGATGTTGGCTAATATACATTCATTTTTGTGTTTGCCGTGTAAGGTTGAATTATATTGTGTCCATAGTTTTCCCCCAATAATAACATTACGTGTAACCTACCTTTAAACATCATAAAAATGGACGTCTCTCAATTATTTATTCCAAACTTTAAAACAAATCTAACACAGATATTTAGCTATATTTTAACTTTAAAACATTTCAAAGCCTTTCTAGATATTTGGTATTATCTGCAAATACAATAACATTAGAATGTTTAATTTTCTCTACCTAAACAAAAAAAAATCCTATTGCCTGTTTCTGTTTCAGGAACTATTCAGCCATAACGCTTCCAGAGGGTTGCCTACCTTTCTCCCTGACCTACCTTCACCTCGCGGGATACCCCCGTACCTGCGTATTCCTGCCAATTACTTAGCTCTAACTTTCACCTGCAAACGTTATCACAGCAGTGCAAGCAGCCTCGGCAGCCAAGCAAGAAGCAGCCACGTCTTTGGATCTGCCTCCCATTTCACACACAGTCTGTGCTAACAGTCAGTACCGGTTCAACACACAGCTGCCTGTATCATCCACGGTATAGATTCCATATCCTACAGGCAGGGAATTATAAAAGCCAAGAAGCATCTGAAGGCTACAGGCAGACAACATTGGAACTGTTGCGTGCGTGGATATTCCAACTGCCTGGCATCCACAGCCTCCATACTACAGGCAGAGTGAGGTAACCAACCTATTTCGTTGTTGTGTGAGTGAAAATTCGACAATATAGCATTTTAGAACTTATACTACAGGCAGAGAAGAAGATAACCAACTTATTTCTTTGATGTGCGAGTGAAAATTCGACAGTAGAACATTTTAGAACTTATACTACAAGCAGAGAAGAAGGTAACCAATCTATTTCGTTGTTGTGTAAGTGAAAATTCGACAGTATAGCATTTTAGAACTTATACTACAGGCAGAGAAGAATGTAATCAACCTATTTCGTTGTGGTTTGAGTGAAAGTTCGACAATATAGCATTTTAGAACGTATACTACACCGGCAGAGAAGAAGGTAGCATTTAGAACCTATTCTATAGGCAGAAAGAATAAGGTGACCAACCTATATCATTGCAGCGTGAACGAAAATTCGACAGTATAGCATCTAGATGCTACACTACAGGCCGAGAATAGGTATCCATATCTATAACCAGACTCCTGAGCTCCTTAAGTGCATCTATATGTGGTACATTGTTATTATAAATATGAGTCATACTTAAGTTATTGGTTAACATAGTAACTGTAATATAGCTAAGATCAAGCCAAGTACAATTCTCTTTTAATAACAGTGGTTAACAGTGCGTTGGTGCTTAGGGCAAGTTTGTGTATAAAGCGTCTTGTGTGTGTCTTGTGTGTCTTATACTGTCCACAGGCTTGACTAATTCTGACAGCAGCAAACGCCTTACTATTCTAGTAGATTCTTGGTTATGAGACTTTCCAGGTCACCGAAGGATTTTCACCGGGTACTCCGGTTTCCTACCTCTTTTCAGTAAAATAGTATTGGGTGCAGTCTGTCTAAATTGTAAATGATAAAAAGAGGATTTTATTTCCGTCTTGTAATAGCGACATGCCTGTATACTGCATGCTCGATTGATGAATGTGTGTTTGTTGTGTATATAGGAGTGTCTGTAACATGTTGGCTATATGTTGGTGACAGATCTCCGCACTTTAACTCTGATTTAGGATTATTATTATTATTATTATTATTATTATTATTATTATTATTATTATTATTATTATTATTATTATTATTATTATTATTATTAACTTATTAGCTACAAATAACGTGTTCTAAAATCATCCACAATCAGATAAATGCAGTATTCCGGCATTACTCAAGAATAGTAAAGTAGAAAGATTTACTCTTATTCATTTCTAGCAGTAATAGAAGCATTCTCGCTCTATTTCCACATTTTAAAAAAAAGTTTTGTACTTAACTCTTAAGCAAAAAGCACAAAGCAGCGTCACAGGTTTACCTAAAGCTACGGTACCTAGCCCCCCGTCATCCTACCCATAGAGTGCATTATTATGGCAGAAACGGCCTACCTACCTACCGTACCTGTCTACCTGTGCATCGTGGGCTTGTCCTAGCCTTATTGCCTATACCTTCTTCCATCGAGCGTTTTTCGTTGGCGTCAGCTCTTTGCCAGTGCAGTGTAGAGGAAGGAGAGAACGGGAGCTGGGGTCACCTTCGCCCTGAATCAGTGCACTGCACCTACCAGCTAACGTAGTCCGCTTCCCATCTTCTTCTTCTAGCATCGCTTCTTCTTGTTGCTGTCTGTGTGTAGGTTCTGTGTAGTTTTACCTGGCATCGTCTTCTTCCTTTCAGTGAAGCCGGTTCTGCCCCTGCTCTGCCATCGTTGCCGTCTGCTCCCGTCAAACTGGAATAATATCGTCTGCTTTGATTCTCTCCTCTAGCTCTTTTGGAAAGGAAGGGGAGAAAAGATTGTTGGCTATCTGCTGAAGAGGTAAATCAGGTCTTCGGCTCAGCGAGACGCCACAATTTATTGCTTACTTTTCTCGACACTATGCCAGCTTCACTGACATAGTCTAGTTTGTTTGTTTTTTAAGCTATTAGCTCGTGTTGTCTGGTCCGCGACTGCCAAAATAACTTCAGTTGTGATACACGTAAGTGCTGTAACTACACAGTTACGTCTGGAAGTTACAGACCTTTAGCTTCTCCGTGGCAGTAGCACATTATACTGTGTATTGTGTGAAGAGAGAAAAAAACCTTTCAGTCAGTAATCTTGCAGTACACAGCGCCAGTGTATTCTGCCAGTGAGGCAAGGGGCACAGATGTGAGTAATAAGATCAGAGCTTCGCTTGTCAGAGCCAGGGTGCGTCAGGCATGAGGAGATAACATAGGCCTACATTAAGTCGCAAAAGGTACAATTTTTTTGGTGGGGGGGAGAGCCAGATTATATTATTGATCTGTGTTTATATTGTTTGCTTCAGTGATCGGATGTGACTCTCCTGTAATGGCTGTGACGTGAAATTTCAACAAGTTTCGAACTACAAGTGGTAATGAAAAGCAGATGAAAACAACAACAAAAACTTCATGAATTTAAAAATTGAGGATTCTGAACATCAATAAACCAAAGCTGAAGTCCACAAAAAGAAGAAGTTATTAAAGGGAGAGAATTCAAGGGAGATTATTTGTCCTAGTATCTCCTATTGTTGTGAACAGAGGGCGGTGCTGCAGGACCAGGCAGAGCACTGTAGCCACCCATTCACTTCCAGGCTAGGGCTTCAAGGCCTGCCGTAGCCGCTCGGGGCGCGGTTCGGGCCCCAGGGCGGGAGATGCTGGGCTGTAGGCCCCCCACCACCAGGAGGCCAGAACCGGAAGGTGAGGAGCGGGACCGGAAACAGTCGTCGTCATGACTACCGGCGGGGGCCGTTTCGATTTCGACGATGGCGGCACGTACTGCGGCGGCTGGGAGGATGGCAAGGCGCACGGCAATGGTGTGTGTACGGGCCCTAAAGGCCAAGGGGAATACGCCGGCGCCTGGCAGTACGGCTTCGAGGTGTCCGGGGTGTACACCTGGCCCTCGGGCAACGCCTACAAGGGCCAGTGGTTCCAGGGCAAGCGACACGGGCTGGGCGTGGAGACCAAAGGTCGCTGGATGTACCGGGGCGAGTGGACGCAGGGCTTCAAAGGGCGATACGGCGTCCGGCAGTCCACGACGTCCGGCGCCAGGTACGAAGGCACGTGGACCACTGGGCTGCAGGATGGATACGGGTGTGAGAGCTACGCTGACGGAGGTAAGCACCTTAACAACACTTACCTTACATTAGCGTACTTTAACAATACGTTTCTTAAGTAGTCTACTCTAGGAACTATATGCTTTACAAATTACAGTACAGAAGGTTTTTTTTTCTATAGGTTTCTCTATAAAGCGGTCGCCAGTAACAAAAAACAAGCTACAATAGATTCCAAATTGAGAATTCATTTAAACACATCCTATATAACTACTTTCTTAAAACCCCTTCCCTTGGGTTCATGCATAGGCATTCTCTGTCTTTTTCGCTTCTTCTTCTTCTTCTTCTTCTTCTTCTTCTTCTTCTTCTTCTTCTTCTTCTTCTTCTTCTTCTTCTTATTCTTCTTCTTCTTCTGCTGCTGTCTTCACCTTGCTCCTGGCTCTTTCCCAAATCAATATAATACACTATCACGGATGCCATCAGGCAAGTTGTCTTAATGTTTTATCACGTATGTCTTGTTTCTTGTTGCTTACGACCGTTTTGTAGAAATAAATTAACTCTACCAGGGACTTAACTGCTGAACCTGTTTAATTTTGCGCTAATTCAGTCTTGAAAGAATTGTTTTAGGGCAATACATTTGCAGGAAAGAATTAAGTTTACATTAGCCCGTGGATTAATTCGTTATTTTCTTCCTATTGTAACACGTAAACAGATATTTTTAAAGTTCCCAACTTTTGTGGTGGCAATGAAGAGTTTTGATTTTAAAAACAATTGCTCACCAATGTTTTAGCCTTATGCATAGACTTTCTTCAGGGAGTGAAAGAGAAATGGAAATTGTAGGAATTAAGATAATAAGGGAGCTGAGTAGAAAACACAAATTCTGCAGAAGGGACGCAAGGTGGGTGAGTGCATATTTTAATAAGTAAATACTACCACCCATTTTATTCTGCTTTGTAATGTGGTTTGACTTTACAGAAGCTTATGATGACTTAAAATTGACAAAAGACCCTTTTAATTATTTATAATGGGAAGATGGTTGTAAATATGCTTTGCGAATGTCTCTTGATCAGTGAATTAAAATGCATACTTCAATTTTAGACCTTAGTGAAAGGTGGATAACGGGAACCAAAATGTAGATCTATACTAATTTCTTATATTTCTTTTGACTTATGATTTTAAGACATAAGATATAAGATTTAAGATTATTATTGGCTTCAAATGTTATACACAGAAGAATTTGCTTTGCGCGTTTGGGAAATACTACAACGGTTAAACCAAATTAAAATATGTTTGTGCCAAAAATCCCAGGAAGGGAATCTTATTTGAGGGATATCTTACAATTGAAGGACGAGTCTGTGTTGCTTTACGAACAGTACTCGTTATACCTTCGCACTTAAAAAGCGTTTTAAATTTACAAGGTTTGTTCAGTAAGGTTCTCGTAAGCCTCAAAGGAATTATTTGAATCTTCTTAAACCGGATGGGGAAGGTTGTATATTTTGAAAGCGGAATTAAGGACGCGGTTATAAATCTGTAATGTGTTTTGACGTCTTGTGCCAAAGGAATGAATCTTATTTAACGAAATATTAAGTATCTTCTTAAACCGGATGGGGAGGCTGTATACTTGGAGAGCGATTTAAAGTGCAAAGTGATCTGTAATGTGTTAAGTCCTTTGAGTTCTTGTGCCAAACCTCAAAGGAAGAAATCTCTACATTTAAGTTAAAGGGAATATCTTCTTAAAGACGATGGAGGGGGGCTGTTGTATGTTTTGGGGGTGTTTTAAACCTTATTATCATTTCTTCAATGTCATCCTGTGGCAATCTTAAAGAGAGCGAATCTTTTATTTAATGGGAGTAGCATTTATCTTAAGTGGGTGGGCGAGGCTGCATTCGTCAAGAATGTTTTAAATCTGCAATTTGCGTCTTTATGACTTTTCCTGTCATTGTAAGGAATCTTTTATTGAAGGGTGTACCTAACTAAAATCGGACGATGGAGGTTTTAATGAGGATGAAATTAAGCTACTCCAAACGGAAGGGAGGGTAGGCAGGGCAAGAATTGAGGGTTTGGTAGGTAATGGTTAGTGGCAAGTGATGGTTTAGTGGTAGGTGACGTCCCAGTTTTGTCTAGAGAGCGTTTTCCATCTTCAAACTTTGGCCTTATGAGATCGTGTGCCAAGATTCCAAAGGAATCAGTTTAGCATCTGCATAAAACTCTTGGTAGAGGGTTGATGTACACTTTGAGAGCATTTGCATGTAGGTCTTTTTTTTTTCTTTAGACGTTTTTCCTCTAAAGGTATAGAACCTCTTCAAAGCTGATGGAGTAAGGAAGCTTATGCATATATTTTTAAAGAATTTTTAATGGTTTAACGTTATCTTGAATGTCAAGGTTGTTTAGAATAGGAGGATGGATTTCAAGTTACAAGAGGCTGTTATTTAATCAGGTGGGTTGTTCATTGGAAGTGTGGGAGAGGTCAGTCACCTCTGAAGTTTAATGTTATATTGAGCCTCGCCTCCCCCTTGTTTTGGTTTACAAGCAGGTGTGTGTGGTTTATGTGTTTGCTAAACGTTTACTCACCTCTACAGGTTAAAGTCAAAAGGTGAGATCAAAGGTTAAGGTTATGTACCACATCCGTTTGGTTTACATGCAACAGAGGTGGATTGATGTTCTTTGCTACTTTATGGTGTAAATTATCTTCGCGAAGTAAATATTGCATGAATGAGCGACATTTGGAACAGGGAAATAATCCTGTCAAAAGTTCGAGACTAATGTAGTGTGTGAATGTAAACAAGGGGCGATTGGTCATAACTAAAGTTGCTATGTCGACCAATATTAAGCGCCGTTTGGACGAGAGATAATCGTAGCATAGCATACCTACAACGAAGAGTCCAAAGCATGGAGATGAGGTGCTACAGAAGACTTCTGGGCATTTCCTATATTCAGCACATCACCAACGACGATGTCCGACAGACCATCAAAAAGCCATTGGACACGATGACATGCACACAGTGGTGAAAAAACGGAAACTCCGATGGTATGGCCGCGTCACCGGAGCATCAGGCCTTGGAAATACCATCATGCAAGGCACGGTGCAAGGAGGCAGAAGAAGATGGAGACATAAAAAAAGAGGTGGACAGAAAAAGAGGTGGGGGACAACATTCGAGAATGGACTGGCTTGACACTGAGCGAAGCTATGAGGGTTGCTGAGGACAGAGAAGGATGGAGTACGCTGGTTAAACGATCCTCTGTGGTGCCCCAACGACCTTAGAGTTATGGGATAGGATAGGAACGTAGTGAGCGCGTATCAAAGTCGACTTTTAGTGTGTTTTCTCGTTTGTTTGTTACTTGTTTGTTACAAGGTACAAGATATTGTATGTAGTGTGATTAAAAGGCCCGAATTCGAAGGCTTTGTTCATTTTTAGGCGAAAACGAATTTACCCTAAACATTCCTATCCTATCCTATCCCATCCCGTAACTCGAAGGTCGTAGGGGCACCACAGATGATCGTTTAACCAGCGTACTCCATCTTTCTATGTCCTCAGCAGCCCTGATGGCTTTGCTCAATGTCAAACCAGTCCATTCTCGAATGTTGTCCTCCCACCTCTTTTTCGGTCTCCCTCTTCTTCTACCTCCTTGCACTGTGCCTTGCAGAATGGTCTTTGCAAGACCTGATGATCTGGTGACGTGGCCATACCATCGGAATTTCCGTTTTTTCACCACTGTGAGCAGGTCATCGTGTTGTCCAATGGCTTATGTGATGGTCTGTCGGACTTCGTCGTTGGTGATGTGGTGGGTATAGGGAATGCCCAGAAGTCTTCTGTAGCACCTCATCTCCATGCTTTGTATTCTTCGTTGTAGATCTATTGTGAGGGTCCATGTTTCGCAAGCGTATAGAAAGATGAAGATGACAAGGGAGCGCAGCAGTCTTATCTTGGAATGTAGGCTGATGGTCCTGTCTTTCCAAATTGGCTTCAACGTCGCCAGGACAGCAATTGTTTGTGCGATCCTGGAGAGGACTTCCTGTCGGGATCCATTGTCTGATACAATGGCTCCTAAATATTTGAAGCTATGCACGGTGTTGAACTGATAAAGTTATTTTTCGCCATGCAAACGCCAAAGTTTTAATTTTCCATTTGGGTTCTAACAAGGAGTGATTTTTCCTGATTTTACGGTACATCAATACTATAGCCGCTTGACCTTTTGACCCTATTTGTGAGTGAACCAGAGAGTTTAAAGTGTGCGTCTTAGGCGTGTGGGATAGTGTGGAGTTTATGTTATGAAATAAAACCAAAAACCTTACAGCAAAAAAAAAAAACTACGGAATTTATTCATTTATAAAATAACTACACTTTCGAAACTTAATATTTGTCGTAAGATTATTTTTAGTGGGGTAACAACACTCACTGTGAATGTTAAAAGGGTCAAAGTGGGTCTTTTTAAGAAAAGGAAATGGAGTAAAAGGGTCAAAGTGGGTCTCCTTAAGAAAAGGAAATGGAGTTAAAAAAAAGAAAAAAGAATGACAGTGTGAAATCAATATAATAAAGAGGTCTGTTACCTCCTACAAGTTTTAACACTGAAGGCTATCTAGGTTATGTGCTGCACTCGTTGGCTGATGGGTTGTTAAAAACATAGTACTCAACTCCAAAGGTCAAGGGTGCCAGGTTTAAAGGTTAAAGGTTGTGAGCCACGCCTCTTTATTTTCCGATCGTTTTCCTATCCTATCCTATAATGTAACTAGAAGGTCGTTGGGGTACCCACACATTATCTTTTAACCAGCGCACTCCATCTTTCTCTGTCCTCAACAACCCTCGTGGCTTCGCTCAATGTCAAGCCAGTCCATTCTCGAATGTTGTCCTCCCACCTCTTTTTCTGTCTACTTCTTCTTCTACCTCCTTGCACCGTGCCTTGCAGGCTGTTTTTTGCAAGATCTGATGCTCTGGTGACGTGGCCATACCATCGGAGTTTCTGTTTCTTCACCACTGTGAGCATGTCATCGTGCTGTCCAATGGCTTGTGTGATGGTCTGTCTGGCTTCGTTGTTGGTGATATACTGGGTATAGGAAATGCCCAGAAGTCTTCTGTAGCACCTCATCTCCATACTTTGTTTTCTTCGTTGTAGATCTGCTGGGAAGGTTTATGTTTCGCAAGCGTATAGGAAGATGGGGATCGTTTTGTGTGGTTATAAAACTTTAGTTCAACGGTTATTGTCAGAAATTAAAGTAAGGTTAGAACACACCTCCACTATGCAACACATGTTGGCGGAATTATGTGTTCGTACATGTTATGCTTTTTAAAATGACCAAACTCAAAAGTCAAGGTTCCAGGTCAAAGGTAACGGTTGCGAGCCACGCTGTTCTGGATTTTACCATAAAATGTTGTTGCTTGTATAATACATGTTCTTGTTTAGGAGTTTTGTATATGTGTGCGTGTGTATGTGTATGTTGCCCGCTACTGTTCAGTTAGCGCTGTGATAGGGTCGCTGATTATCTGGAAGCAGCGATGTCGAGACACTCTGCCCTAATGCCTAATGCCAAAAGGACTGTCAAAGATGATGCTGTACTGTGTTGTATGCACCTGTGAATGTAAACTGGATATAATTAAAATCAAATATAGTGTGCATGTTTTATAAGTAATCATGTTTAATATTATTATTCGTATTTTGCGTTCCGTTATTATATTAGGCAGAGAGAGAGAGAGAGAGGCAGAGAGAGGCAGAGAGAGACAGAGAGAGGCAGAGAGAGACAAAAAAAAAGAGAGAGAGAGAGAGAGAGAGAGAGAGAGAGAGAGAGAACATTTGCCATTGACGTATTATTTTATGTGTGTGTGTGTGCATAATTTGCTTCTGTCCAATCATGGTGCTTGCTTCTTGTCATCCATGTAATTCTCTAAGTGCCTATGTTCATGCGATGTTATGGGAAAAAAATCTTGAAATGTGTGTGTATGTATGTGTGTGCGTATATGTATGTGTGTGCGTGTATGTGTGTGTGTGTAGGTGCGTGTGTGTGTGTGTGTGTGTGTTTAAATAATATAGGGTAGGTTGTCTGACAGGATTAAGTGTATGTGTGCGAGTGTTGTATGTGTGCCGTCTATCTGCTGTTACTCTGTGTGCTTCTGTCGGTTACGTCTGTCTTGGTTTGTGACTGCGTGTACAGAGTCATGTACGTTAAATGCTACACAAGCGTTGTAAGCATGTGGTAATACTGTTTCCAATCGATACGGCAATAGTCCTCTTCACACGTCACGTTCGTGTGACCTTGAGTTGTCGCCGCTCGTTTGCTTCGTCCTCTCGCTAGTTCGTCCTCGCCCCACCACTCTCCACCTTCACCCCACCCCAAGCGTTTCCTCCCACTGACCTTTCACCCTCAGCCATCATTCCTGTAAACGACATCCTTCCGTCCTGCCCGTTGTTAGTAGTGTTGTGTTGATGATGTTATTGTTTAAATATTTATTGTTGTTGTTGCTGTTGCAGTTTCTTCTTCTTCTTCTTCTTCTTCTTCTTCTTCTTCTTCTTCTTCTTCTTCTTCTTCTTCTTCTTCTTCTTCTTCTTCTTCTTCTTCTTCTCCTCTTCTCTTCTCTCTTCTTCTTCTTCTTCTTCTTCTTCTTCTTCTTCTTCTTCCTCTTCTTCTTCTCCTCTCTTCTCTCTTCTCTCTTCTTCTTCTTCTTCTTCTTCTTCTTCTTCTTCTTCTTCTTCTTCTTCTTCTTCTTCTTCTTCTTCTTCTCCTCTCTTCTCTTCTTCTTCTTCTTCTTCTTCTTCTTCTTCTTCTTCTTCTTCTTCTTCTTCTTCTTCTTCTTCTTCTTCTTCTTCTTCTTCTTCTTCTTCTTCTTCTCTCTTTTCTCTTCTTCTTCTTCTTCTTCTTCTTCTCATTCTACCCACCCCAGTCACCTCCAACATTCTTCACTTACGTACCCGGTGTTACATCGTCAAAGTTCCAAGTATCTTATTTCGTCTGGGAGCGACTGGGAGCATTCTGATTGGTCGACGCATTTCAAAATTCGACGCATGCGCACAGTGATATCGTAGTCTAAGTAAGGATTAGGGTTACGGTTAGAGTTAGGGTTAGGGTTACGACGCCTAAGAACATCGTGAAAAAGTCGGCCCGACCTGACCTGGCGCATGCGCAAAGGCGCCCGGCTAAAGTAAGAGACCCGGAACTTAAAGGATGTTACACCGGTTCCCCATTTGTTATACAGCGTGGCCAGCGCAAATGTAATGTTTCCTTGGCGACAATGGCGCACTGAAATGGACCAATATTATATTGACCTACTTTCCTCCCTCTATGTATGTGTTATAAACAGTCAGCTGTAGACTGATGCTTTAGTCATTTTTGTGTGGCGTTTGAACGGCCAGCGCTTCCAGTAGCTCTTGAGCCGGAAAAGAGCTGTATAAAAACCATTAACTAAAGAAATAAACAATGAAATAAGATTTATTGATGTGGTTAAAATTGTGATCATGTACTTAGTAAGAATGTATTTATTATAGTTTTTTTTTAATGCCATATGTATTACAATTTGTAATTGGGTGCGCAAAGTAATTTCTATGAGATAATAAAGTGTTGGTGTTGGTATTGGTTTGGTTTCAATGTAAGAACAGGGATACACGTACCCACTCTTTTCGTACCGTAATGGTCTCCAGTGCACACAAACACATTAAATGTGTATAAGGAGTGTGGTTTACTGTCATTGTCAGAACAACGCAAATTAGCAACTGCAAAATATTTGATACGGGGTTTGTCTGTAGAGAACTCAGTAAAAGAGGAAATTATAAACTTTTCGAAAACACAATATCCAAAAGTAACACAGAATATTTCTTATATTCAAACAACACAAGACTATACACAGGACATTATGAGGGAATGTAATATTGATATTGCAAACATTCCGATAATGCCTGTTTCTCCAAGAATTCCACCTTGGGAACACTTAAAAGCAGAATTTGATTTAGATTACACCGAGTTAAAGAAAAATGAAAATGATAATATGCTTAAATCTGAGTTTCAAGAGCATATTTCAAACCATTACTCGCAACATTTAAAAGTGTTCACAGACGGTAGTATACTCGAGTCGTCAGCATGTGGTGCAGGGTTTAGTATACCCGCACTAAAAATCAGCCGTTCTTATTGTTTGGGTAATAATTTATCAATATTCACATGTGAACTTGTTGCTATATTAATGGCTACAGAATACATTTTATCTATTCCTAAACAAATACTTCAAGTAGCAATTTGTGTTGATTCTAAGGCTGTGCTCCTTGCCTTAAGAAATTGGAAAAGCAAAAATCGTACAGATTTATTGTTTGAAATACGATTTCTTATACATTGTTTACGTATGAGAGGTACCAGTGTGACTTTTTGTTGGGTACCATCTCATGTAGGTATTTATGGTAATGAGCTCTCGGATGCGTTGGCTAAGTCAGGAGCGGACAATTCTGACGCTGTCATGCTCAAGGTTGATTTAGCTGCATGTGAATATTTTGCCCTTCTGGAAAAAGTAGCTTACAGAAATGTTAAACTAGGAAGTGCTGTAAAAGGTCCTAGAAGTGTGTCAAGGCTGGTTTATAAATTACGATTGAATTCATGGAGTACGAAATATGTGAAAGATATTACATGTATATGTTCAGAAAACATTACAGTCCAACATCTGATTGTTGATTGCCCAGTGTTGCAATCAATGTACAAAGACAATGGTGTAAACATAACAACTTGTGACATTCGAGAAGTTGTGCGAAGTCCTATTATTTACGATATCGTAAACGTCATCATGAAATCGTCCTTATCAACAGTGTTGTAACTGATATCACTACAGTTGTTTGTTTCATTGTTTTGTAATTAAATTAATTGTCTAATATCACTGTCGTGAAGAGACAATAAATTCAACCATTGAAATTGAAATTGAAATTGAAATGGTCTCCGTTTCAAATTAAACGAAACCTTAAAAAATATATTACTATCTCATGGAATGTGGCAAGCCTGAAATGGAGTGGTACAAACAAAATATATTTCCCTATCCCTGTCCCTTTTCACACACACACACACACAAACACACACACACACACACACTCACCCACACACACACACACACACACACATACCCACACACATTCTTTCTCTCTCACTCACTCACTCCTGCTGCTAGTTTTCTTTCTTTGTTTCTTCTTTCCTTCCTTCCCTCCTTTCTCTCTTTCTTCTAGATCGTCTGGCTCTACAGAGTGACGGAGTGCGAAAGCCATCTAGGATATTATCTTGTTATGTGGATTGAACTCCTCGAGGGGTAATGGGATTGATGGGTAAGATACCTTTCCCTGCTAAGTGACCCCCTCCTGTGTAGAAATGTAGGTCTGGGCTCACATCAAAATGCAGTTTTGACGAGTTCTGTCATTTGTAGTGTTACTGGATAATGGCCCCCATATTTTATTGTGTTTCTTTTCCTATTCCCCATTGACATGCCCTTCACTTTCATCGTCGTCGTCGTCGTCATCATCATCATTATCATCATCATCGACATCATCATCATCACCATCCTCTGCATCTTCCTCTCTTACTTGCTGTTGTTGTTGTTGATCTTCTTTTTCTTCATCTTCTGCTTCTTCTTCTTCATCACCATCATCATCATCATCATCATCATCATCATCATCTGCTTCTTCTTCTTTTTCTTGTTGTTGTTGTTGGTCATCATCTTCGTCATCATCATCATCATCATCATGTTCTTCTTCTTCTCATTCTTCTTCTATTTCTTCTTCTTCTTTCTAATCACTATGATAATAAATCAAATAAAGTGAATAAAGATGAGTGACAAGACGAGAAGAAGAAGAACGTTACAAATGAAGAGGCAGACAGTACAAAGGTTGAACTGCGTTGCTGGTTTCGGTAGCCAGAATGGAGATTGACCCAGTGGCGGTTGTTATCGGTATTAAGACGGAACTGTGGAGCACGTGCAAGTCGGAAGCCATGATGAGAAACGGGGGTTGCTGGACACAGCACAGCAAAAAGCCAACGCAGCAACTCTCCGTGGACTCCGACTGTTGCACGGTACAGGGCGTTATTCTGATTCTGTAAACCTAATTGGAAAAGAATTAAACCGAGATTACATTACATTACATTATTATTGCTTTAGGTCCAGCGGACTCTTCCGAGCCAAATCAGGACCGGACAACCCCCGATCCGCATAAAAGATCTGCTGAAACAACCCTAGTGGTAAAACCGAAAGCTCTCCACCAGCCAGTCACTTTACAATAAAGACATCCCACGCAGGGGACGGCTGAGGCTTCACCCCAACTTATCGAACCCCCGTTTACAAAAACAAAATAGAATACAAACATCATTATAAATTATCAACAAAACACATACATATAAAATGCCTACATTGCTAAATAATAACATCATAGGAAGCCCTAGTGACACCTGGCAGAAAGCGTCCAATATTCCCAAGCTGATCCAACAGACCTCATACACAAACAAGGAGTCTTGTCCCGGAAGAGTTTTCAAGAAAAAAGGTAGGAGACTGGTCTAGCGAAGAAGACGATAGTATAGCAGATTGATAGAAAAGAGCAGGAATGAGAAAGAGCAAATGAGAAAGACAGCGACAGTGGGAATTTAAAGCACTACATTTCCAGAAAGTGGGGATACTATTTATACTGAAACCCCCGGCATCCCAACGGGGGGATTAAACCGAGATATGCCAGCATTTAAAATGTACAATAGTGAGAAACAGAGGGTGCATACACCAAAACAATGCTAATTTTGGACATTTCCCCCTCCCCTTCCCCATCCCCGTATCACTACACCCCTTCCCAAAATAATTGCTCGGTAGATGGCTTAAGTCTAGATATAAATTTAATTTCTATTGCTTGTCTTTATCCTGTTTCCCGATTGCCTTCAACGAAACAGTCTTTCTCGCTGTTATTTTTATCTGACCCACCGTCATAGCAGTGGCAAAGCGTTGGCCTGGCACCCTGATAACCCAGGTTTGAATCTCGTGGTGGGCTAAAGTGGTCATTTGGTATGATAGCTCTGGTTGTTCATTGTTAATTTAGGTCCTTTCCCTTCATCCCTGAGATGGTTATTCGCGTCTGCCATTTATATTACCAATGGTGGGTGTAGAGCTAACACTTCAATTTTAATTCATTCTGAGTTTTTGGTTTTAAAAAAACCAGCCACTTCGTCAGTTCCTCATTAGGACTGTCATTTAAATACTTTTCCTTTCATTTCCATCGTCTTACTAGTTAGTGTTATCAATACCATGTTTGTCCATTCTCGCTCTGTGTGTTCGCCGTACTATCATTCCCCTTCGGATGAGAGTATAAACCGAGGTCTAGTCTGTTCTTGCACGCATTGCGTCACAAGGTCTTTTTTTTAAAAGACCCTGACGCTCATGTCCTAGACGGGTGAGCGCCAGTGACGTAAATACACCTTACCAGCGCTAGGGTCAGTCTCCTTTTATCCTTCCCGGTCGCCTCGGTTGTGCTCAGTAGTCTGGGGCGACCAGCGGACGACGTGTCTTAGGCAGCAAGTGGGCGCCTCGAGCGTCGTGAGTGAGATCCTGTGTCGGCCATTTGTAGAGGAGTGAAAGGACGGCCAGTGATCCTGTGTCTGCCATTTGTAGAGGAGTGAAAGGACGGCCAGTGATCCTGTGTCGGCCATTTGTAGAGGAGTGAAAGGACGGCCAGTGATCCTGTGTCGGCCATTTGTAGAGGAGTGAAAGGACGGCCAGTGATCCTGTGTCGGCCATTTGTAGAGGAGTGAAAGAATGGCCAGTGATCCTGTGTCGGCCATTTGTAGAGGAGTGAAAGGACGGCCAGTGATCCTGTGTCGGCCATTTGTAGAGGAGTGAAAGAACGGCCAGTGATCCTGTGTCGGCCATTTGTAGAGGAGTGAAAGGACGGTCAGTGATCCTGTGTGGGCCATTTGTAGAGGAGTGAAAGGACGGCCAGTGATCCTGTGTCGGCCATTTGTAGAGGAGTGAAAGGACGGACAGTGATCCTGTGTCGGCCATTTGTAGAGGAGTGAAAGAATGGCCAGTGATCCTGTGTGGGCCATTTGTAGAGGAGTGAAAGGACGGCCAGTGATCCTGTGTCGGCCATTTGTAGAGGAGTGAAAGAATGGCCAGTGATCCTGTATCGGCCATTTGTAGAGGAGTGAAAGGACGGCCAGTGATCCTGTGTCGGCCATTTGTAGAGGAGTGAAAGAATGGCCAGTGATCCTGTGTCCGCCATTTGTAGAGGAGTGAAAGGACGGCCAGTGATCCTGTGTGGGCCATTTGTAGAGGAGTGAAAGGACGGCCAGTGATCCTGTGTGGGCCATTTGTAGAGGAGTGAAAGGACGGCCAGTGATCCTGTGTGGGCCATTTGTAGAGGAGTGAAAGGACGGCCAGTGATCCTGTGTCGGCCATTTGTAGAGGAGTGAAAGGACGGACAGTGATCCTGTGTCGGCCATTTGTAGAGGAGTGAAAGGACGGCCAGTGATCCTGTGTCGGCCATTTGTAGAGGAGTGAAAGGACGGACAGTGATCCTGTGTGGGCCATTTGTAGAGGAGTGAAAGGACGGACAGTGATCCTGTGTCGGCCATTTGTAGAGGAGTGAAAGGACGGACAGTGATCCTCTAGATGTAAGAGATCGAAATGAAAAGTAACAGAATTAAAGACAATATAGCACAGCACAGCACAGCACAATGCAATGCAATACAATACAATACAAGGTTATTAATCTCAATCTGAGCAATTACAGTGGCAGCAATTAGCACATCAAAAATCACATGACCTGCACACAACGGACAATCGCCGTTCATAAATAAGTGTATGATTAAAAGCGTGCAATAACTAATATAGAAGGTAGATGTTATAATCATTACAAATAACCAACAACATAAGTATCACAAGCGACATCTTTTTATATCACAATTCTCTCTCTCTCTCTCTCTCTCTCTCTCTCTCTCTCTCTCTCTCTCTCCCTCTCTCTCTCTCTCTCACCTGCCTGCCTCGTTGGCTGAAGAATCCATAATGCATTATACTTTTAAAAAACAACAACCATAATGCATTAAATAAAATCTATTTTTAAAAAAGCAATCAAATCCTCTAAGTAATCAACCACTTTCAGAACAAACACAGACACACATTCCTACTCGCATCTGACCAGGCGAGCACAGGCGTCGTGCAAACTCCCATCTCATATCCAAGCTAAGAACATTTCATCACAGTTTAAAAACAGCGTAAATAGCGATCACGACACATCAGAGTCTCCTCTCTGAAAATCCTTACGGGAAGAGAGGGGACTATAAACTGATAAACATAACACACACACACACATCACGACAGAAGTCTAGACAAGGTTCTGGTGGGGGCTAGATTGTGAATGCGATATCGTTTTCACAGCGGGCCTATGAGTGCGTCACACAGTTATAGGATTGTTTAGCGCGGCAAGAAAAACTGGGCCTAGATCAATATTGCTTGAACCACTTTTTGCGTCTCTCTGACTGCTCTGCCATCTTTTGCATCTGATCCTGCTCTTACTGGCTAACCGCGTTATCAACATTTACTGCGTCTCGTCCTTCCTCCTCCTCATCCTCCTCCTCATCCTTGTTCTCCTCTTCCTTCTTCTCTTCAATTGATTTGATTTTTGATTTTTTGTTTTAATTTTTGACACTTTTTTTAGTCCCTTGTTATCGGGAAATTCTGGGCCGCTTGCCCTGGTTAAGGCGTAGTCGCAACCTGTGGCGCGCCCAAACCCAACCTACCTAATTTTAGTGCGTTTTTGAAATTTTGCTGGGGGAGCAAACCGGAGTACCCGGAAAGAAACCCCTCAGACGTTGCCGAGTCGAAAGTAAATAATATTGGGACAAACATAACGCCAAGATGCTGGATCGATCCCACACCTGTCGGGCACCATTGGTTTCTAGCCTGTGGACAAGGCAAGTTCGTCCCGCCTTAGACCACTCGGCCACAACGCTCGCTATATTGCCTTCAGTTCGTCTTTCTTTTCCTCTCCATCTTTATTCATGTTAATTTCCTTGCTTCCCATTTTGTTCTTGCAGTCTGGCGTGCTTTTCTGAGGGTTAACCGCTTTATCCTCATTTACTGCGTCGTGTTCTTCCTCCTTCTTCACTCCTTCCTCCTCCTTTTCCTCTTCTATCTCCTTCCCTTCCTCCTCTTCTTTCTCCTTCTCCTTCCTTTCCTCCTCATTTTGCTGTTCTTCCTCTTCTTTTTCCTTCTCCTTCCCTTCCTTCTCATCTTGCTGCTCTTCCTCCTTCTCCTTCCCTTCCTCATCTTCCTCTTCTGTCTCCTTCTCCTTCCCTTCCTCATCTTCCTCTTCTGTCTCCTTCTTCTTCCCTTCCTCATCTTCCTCTTCTGTCTCCTTCTCCTTCCCTTCCTCCTCATCTTCCTCTTCTGTCTCCTCCTTCCCTTCCTCCTCGTCTTCCTCTTCTGTCTCCTTCTCCTTCCCTTCCTCCTCATCTTCCTCTTCGTCCTCCTTCTCCTTCCCTTCCTCCTCATCTCGCTGTTCTTCCTCCTTCTCATCAAGTTCCTTCTGTCCATCCTTCCTTGTAATTCATCTTTTATTAACTGAGGTAATTTCCTTGATCTACATTTTCCTCTCCAGCCTGCTCTTCCGGTCTGTAACTGCGTGTTGTCCCTCTTCCTCCTCCTTCTCCTCTTCCTCCTCCTTCTCCTCTTCCTCCTCCTTCTCCTCTTCCTCCTCCTTCTCCTATTCCTTCTCCTCCTCTTCTTCTTCTTCTTCTTCTTCCTTAAGGTCTTCCCGTCCTTTTTCCCATCCTAATCTTTATTCATTATCTTTATCCAATTTATCATCTTCGGTTTTCTACTCCTCTGTGCGTTATCAGCCGTTCTCTGACTCTGGTTCCTCCTCCTCCTCCTCCCGTCCCTTTTCCTCCTCTTGAAGCTCCTTCAGTGCATTTTCTTTATCCTGGTCATCTTTATTGATTATCTTGAGTCGCTGTGTCATCTGCCGTCAGCTGCGCCATTCGTAGCATCCGATCCTGCTCGTCTGGCTAACCACGTTATCAACATTACCTTTCTGCGTCTTGTTCGGTCTTCTTCCGTTGTTGTTGTTGTTGTTGTTGTTGTTGTACTTCTTAATTGTGTACGTTATGAACATTATCTTTCTGCGTCTTTTCTTCTTCGTCTTCTTCTTCTTCTTCTTCTTCTTCTTCTTCTTCTTCTTCAATTATGTAATACCTACATCACCTTGCCTGACCTTGTTTCATTCAGTTTATGTAAATTATTTTTATAAACTCGTTGCGTCTTTGTATCTCAACAGGTCGCGTTAGGAATCGAGTTCACTTTAGAATACTTTTTTGACGGTTATGTTTAATTTGATGTCGTCTCGTAAAATCCAGTTTTTATAGAAACACTGTTTACAGGAAGTCCTCTCTAGAATCGCATAAACAACTGCTGCCCTGGCAAGGCTGAAGCCCATTTGGAATGACAGGACCATCAGTCTACATTCCAAAGTAAGACTGCTGCGCTCCCTTGTCATCTCCATCTTCCTATACGCTTGCAAAACATGGACCCTCACAGCAGATCTACAGCGAATAATACAAAGCATGGAGATGAGGTACTACAGAAGACTTCTGGGCATTTCCTGTGCCCAGCACATCACCAACGACGAAGTCCGACAGACCATCACACAAACCATTGGACAACACGATGACCTGCTCACAGTGGTGAAGAAACGGAAACTCCGATGGTATGGCCACGTCACCAGATCATCAGGTCTTGCAAAGACCACTCTGCAAGGCACAGTGCAAGAAGGTAGAAGAAGAGGGAGACCGAAAAAAAGGTGGGAGGACAACATTCGAGAATGGACTGGTTTGACACTGAGCGAAGCCATCAGGGTTGCTGAGGACAGGGAAAGATGGAGTACGCTGGTTAAACGATCATCTATGGTGCCCCTACGACCTCCGAGTTACGGGATAGGATAGGAAAGGATAGGGATAGGTTTACTAATTGTTTTATTTATTAATAGTCCATATTTTCTCTGCATTGAAGGCTAGACAACGCACCCTGAAGAACTGACGGAGGCTAAAGGTTTGTGTAATACTTACAGATGTGTCGACTAAAGAATATCTTTTTTTATTATTTGTAGAAAAAGATTTACTTTACAGAACACTTGATAATCATATAGAAGGATACAGGATACAAAATATTTTATTTCCCAGTGAATGCACAAAAAATATTGGAAGAAATTTGACTGCATTGGTTCAAATTAAAGTGGTTTTGTTCATTAGTGTTCATACCAATGTTAATTCATTGACTCATTCATTAAAAAAAATGTTTATGGAGGGGTGGGAGTGAGTCTTATGGAAAATCTCTTAATATGTTGTGTTGTCTCTCCTTTAGCTCTGTATCTTCGTCATAATAATGTAAATCACCTCCGTGTCCCCCTGCTGGCTCCTTGTCTTGAAAAAAATATCCATAAACCTAGCTACTAAAGTACTTTTTCTCCTTTCTGTTTTAAACTATAAACACAAGTATTCGAGAATTCGTGAATTGAAGACAACAAGAAGACTGAGACTAAATGAGAACAAAACCAACTGCTTACAACGAGGTTTTCGACTAACTCTGTTGTTGGTCTCGGACACTAGCATAGAAGCATACTATGCACAATACTAACTGTTACTTGTATTTTTTTTTTCAGCAGCAGCTGTGTTCTTTCGTCGAGGGCAATTTAAGGGATGTTAGGGGCTAGAATTGTTGACGGCAGATTGTCGTAATGGTTTGATTTCCGGCTATCACGACAATGATTTAGTGCGATGCGTCCGTCACGTGACTTTGTGTCTGTTTATAGATCCGGTTTTGGGGTGTGTGTGTTTGTGTGTGTGTGTGTATGTATGTGTGCGCCTGCGAATTTGGCTGTCTCTCTCTCTCTCTCTCTCTCTCTCTCTCTCTCTCTCTCTCTCTCTCTCTCTCTCTCTCTCTCTCTCTTTCTCTCTCTCTCTCTCTCTTTCTGCCTCTTGTGTTTGTCTGTCTCTGTCTGTCTGTCTGTCTCTCTCTCTCTCTCTCCTTCTCTCAAGAAAGACAAGAAGAGAGAAAGACACGTGAGAGTTTGGTTGTTGTATGTGTGTGTGTGCCTGTGTGTGTGCGTGTATGTGTGTGTATTTGTGTGTGTGTGTACGTGTGTGTGTGTACGCGCGCGCGCAATAGTGTATATCCACATGTATCTGTTTAGATGGGTGGGTGTTTGACTGTCGGTCTCCTGTCTTTCTGTCTGTCTAGGTATTTTTCTTCCAACTATTCTCTGTCCCTGTGTCTGTCCATCCCTATCTGTTTATGCCTGCTTGTATATATAAATCTAGCAGAAAGCAATGAAGATTAACACCAAACGAGTGTATAATTATACATTCCAAAATGTGACATTTATTTACAGTGCTTCCGCAGAGTACAATGTCAAAGCATATAAACCCAGGTTGTCAGTCTGTCTGTTTACATTGATGTGTGGAGGGTGACATAAAGACTTACAGCGATGACCTACACTGTGCAGGTGCTCATTTGTCCCCTATTGTGTTTTCGTCCGACTTGTTAGCGTAGACTATTATTGATTTCTGGCTTGCAGACAAACTGGATCTCCCTTCCCCTCTATTCCGCTCTTCCTCTGACTTTTGCTGTCGGGTCTGTGGCTTGGCTTGGTGGTGTCGTTCTTGTTTACTTGTTTTGCTAGCTTGTGTTCCCGTTGTCTCTGTTGATTGTTGGGTTACTTGTTTTCTTGTTTTCTGCCTCTTGCAATATGTTCCTGTTGTTTCTCTGTCTGTGTTCGTCTGTCTGTCTCTCTGTCTCTCCCTCTCTCTCTTAAAAATTCACTGCCTGAACTTTATCTGACTTCATTTATTCTGTTCAACTTATTTTTTAACCTCAATTCTCTGTGTGCCTTCTTCTGGGAATACCCCCGTCTCTCCCGCTTCCTTTTCCTTCCCCACCTACGGTACCCCTCCTCACAGGACCCCGTCTTCTCATGTCCCTTTTTACACCCTCCACCTTCCCTCACCCCCCTCCCCCACCAAGGGAATCCCACTGTTTGTACCCCAAGCCATTGGCTCTGTGCCAAGAACGATGCGTTTGCTGGCAGCTTCCGAGTAAAACGCTACCATTATTTTGATGAATGTTGTTTGATAATAGTTCAAATGAATGTTACTGTCGGTTACTGTTGTTTTGTTTGAGTGTAGATCAAAAGCATTACAGATTACTAGTATAAAATGTATGAAATCTTGCACTTGCTGGCATAGGGTGTATTCAATGTATTGTTTGAGCGTTCTCGTTTGATAATACTTCATCCCCGTTGGGGTGCCGGGGGTTTCAGTATAAATAGTATCCCCACTTTCTGGAAATTTAGTGCTTTAAATTCCCACTGTCGCTGTCTTTCTCATTTGTTCTTTCTCATTCCTGCTCTGTTCTATCAATCTGCTATACTATCTTCTTCTTCGCTAGACCAGTCACCTACCTTCTTTCTTGAAAACTCTTCCTGGACAAGACTCCTTATTTGTGTGTGAGGTCTGTTGGATCAGCTTGGGAATATTGGACGCTTTCTGGTCACTAGGGCTTCCTATGATGTTATTATTTAGCAATGTAGGCATTTTATATGTATGTGTTTTGTTGATAATTTATAATGATGTTTGTCTTTTATTTTGTTTTTGTAAATGGGGGTTCGATAAATTAAAGTACAGCCTCAGCGTCCCCTGCGTGGGATGTCTTTATTGTAAAGTGACTGGCTGGTGGAGAGTATTCAGTTTTACGGCTATGGTTGTTTCAGCAGATCTTTTATGCGGATCAGGGGTTGTCCGGTCCTGATTTGGCTCGGAAGAGTCCGCTGGATTTAAAGCAATAATCATGTAATGTAATGTAATGATAATACTTCACAATAATAGTTACTGGGTGTCATAACTGTCTTCAACAAACCAGATAATAACAGGAGCCGCACATATGAAGCACTAGGCTTACGTGAGTGCTGCTCAAACAAACAAAATAGGGGATGTTTTTTGTGTAGTAGTTGTTGTTATTCTTGTTGTTGTTGTTGTTGTTGGGTTTTGTTGTTGGTGTTGTTTGGTAGCAGCGATGTTTTTTTTTCTGTGTTTAACAAAGGGATAATACCGCAGATTAGCGGTTTTAGTAGTTTCCCTCACACACACACACATACACACACACACGCACACACATACACGGACACACACGGAATTAAGTGGTATAGGCACAATTTGTGTTGATTGTTTTGTTGTTTTGACAAATGGTTTTGGTGTTTATCATACACATTGTATTCGTGTGTAATACACATTGCATTGGGAGTGAGGCGGGGGGTGGTGGGTCGTTTGGTACACCTCTTAATTGACAGGTTGTTTCTCGCTTTTAGAGGGTAGTTGCGATAGGTTTCCATATAAAATGTCACTGTATCTCTGTTAACATTACTGGACGTCGTTAGTTATCTGTGTTAATATTACTGGACGTCGTTGGTAATCTCTGTTAACATTACTGAACGTCGTTAGTTATCTGTGTTAACATTACTGGACGTCATTGGTCATCTCTGTTAACATTACTGAACGTCGTTGGTTATCTGTGTTAACATTACTGGGCGTCGTTGGTCATCTCTGTTAACATTACTGGACGTCGTTGGTTATCTGTGTTAACATTACTGGACGTCGTTGGTTATCTGTGTTAACATTACTGGGCGTCGTTGGTCATCTCTGTTAACATTACTGGACGTCGTTGGTTATCTGTGTTAACATTACTGGACGTCGTTGGTCATCTCTGTTAAAATTACTGGGCGTCGTTAGTTATCCGTGTTAACATCACTGGACGTCGTTGGTCATCTGTGTTAACATTGCTGGAGGCCGCTCCTTATTTACAGTAGGCTGGTTTTATTTATTTAATTTATATTATTGTGGATTTCATTGCCAGGATTTGGACTGTTTTATGAGTGTTTCATAACAAGCTTTTGTTTTTTTTAGAACGACGTGCTATTTGTTAGGTTGTAAATGGTTATACAGATGTAAAAGCTTAAGATTATTTATTTGTTTGTCAACACGAGTTCGTAATTGTTTGTGTGTCGCTGTTGTTGTCGTTTGGTGGTTTTTGTTTCCTATGGCAGTTGGACTGCCGAGAGGGTGGACAACGAATTGTAAGTTTTTGAATGTATTTATGTTCTTGTATAGCGCTTTACTAGCTCAAAAGCTGCTCAAGGCGCTGGCCGATACAGGATCTTACTCAAGCCGTCGGAGTCGCCCACTTGCGTCTTACGCCACAGACAACTGAGCGCAGTCATGGGCGAGCAAGGGTTGTGGGGATGTGAGGGGAGGGAACTTGCGCTTGCTGGCTGTATGGCTGTAGTTGCTACTCACCCCCGTCGAGGACATGAGCGTTAGGATCTTTTGAAGTGCACTGGATAGTGGTTTTATAACCTATGTACGTGTACATTACGGGTTTTGTGTTATCTTTCGTGATAAACTGATTTTATGATTGAGATACAAACCAAAATTCGGATTTCTGTGTTGGTCTTGAAGGGACAAGTTTGTGGGTGATTCAGAATACCGTTTTATAAATTGGAGTTTGTCATTTTTGCTTGTAGTGGAGTTGATAACTCCTGATGTTAAGTGGCTTACCGAGGTGAGACGTACCGAGGCGAACTATACCTGAAGCGAGGTATTAATCCCACCCTCCCTCTCTCCCTCCCCACCCCGCCCTTTCGATTGTACATTAGCTTGCAATTCGTTACTTAATCTTATCACAGTGATTGTCTGTTGACGGTATGTAGTTCAGAAAAGATAAATGCTGTAATGACAATCACTGTATGTCTGTGTTAGAGAGATATATTATAATATAAATGTGACAAGTAGTATTTAATTAGTTAGTTGTTTAGTTTCTTTGTTAGTGGCTTACCAGTATCATATAAATATGTTAATTTTTCATCAGTTATTTACCTGAAAATGTCGGTTCATTCTGTTGTTTGGTATGCGAATTTTGAACCTTTTGTTGATTATGTTAATGTTGTGTTTGGTGTACTCTTAGTAGACGTAGGCCTAAATGTGGTGGATAATGCTTGTAAGCTTATGTATGTATCAGAGATGGGATTTTTCCGTCAATTGACGGACTTCCGTCGATTTAGGGGCCTCAGGGGTCATTCTTGAGATTCGTGCAAATCCGGTGAGAAAAAAAAGGGGTATATTAGGTATATGTTAGGTTTGTTTTGCCGTGCTTTCGGTTTCGATTCCTAAAAGGTTTATCCTAGAAATCAGTCTTCATTTGGTTTGTTCAAACCGAACTGAACTGCGTGAATATCAAACCATTCGGGAATATTTTGTTCGGTCTTTCGCTACTGTTACCTTATTCTCATTTGGTTTCGTTACTAAGCAGCTTACTTGAAATTCTTCATGTTTTATGACGGAGACGCCATTGTTCCCTCGGTTCAACAGAACGATGTTTCGCAAAATTCCTCAAAGCGAAAAGTGTAATGCTCGTCAGATTGACAAGGATGGTGGAGCTAAAAACTGTTGGAATTTCTTGTGGCTCCAGGAAAAAGTCACATTAACATGGTCAGAAAAAACGAAGGAAAAGTCCGTCGACCGGTCGCTGACAGTGACAATTTCCAGCTTTTCCAGTATGTGCCCAAAGTAACAGAATAATCAATGTGTAATCTGTAAAATTAGAAGTTTTTGTTCAACATAATAACACTTTAAAGGCACTAGGAGAGGCCAGATTTGTGTCTCAGAATGCAGGAAATGTGTCACTCCGAAACAGATTTTCAGGACCCCCACAATCTTTTCAGTCAATTTCAACTTTTCCCAATCCCATCTCTGATGTATTTGCGACGACACCGGATAGGCCTTTGACAGATAAACATGTGACTGGTATGGCAGAGTGTGTGCATTATGCATTGATAACGTTTTCTTTGCGATATTTTGATGCCTTGAAAACTGTTATAGATCTATTTATTATTGGTAGATTTTGTTTTAGAAACATCGTTGGTATGGTTGCATTTATTAAGCATAGATAATTTATTGGTGTACTTTATGCAGCCATGTCTTTTATGCTTTGAGAACTGTTTAGATCTAATTACGTAGAATTATGTGTAGCCGGCATCCTAGTCTGTGTGTTATTATGCACTGATGACTGTTTTCTATATTTTGGATTACTTTTTGATTTCAGTGTCGTAGGTATGAGATATTGTTATGTATTTATGCATAGATTACTGGTGGGTGTATATATTTAAGATTTATTATGTTTATTTGTTAGATGTAGATGGAAATGTCGTTTATGTTATATGTATTTTAGATTTCAGCTATTAGATGTAGATTTAAATGTCGTTGATATTGATGTATTGTGCATTGCTAACTGCCTGTTGACATTCTGTTTCTTTAGGCTATGGCGGTTCGGAGGGTTCGGCTGGAGGTAGGGTTCACTTCCGCTTCCGGTTTTGTGACTGACCCTCTGATTGATTGAATTGTGTAGATGACATAGCAGTCACGAGTGTGTTCTTTGACAGCCAACAGGTTTCGAATTCAGCCTCTTTCATGTTATTTTCCAGATTCAATAAATGTAAATGCCCCGTGCTTTTTTACTAAATGTGTGTCAATATATGGGCTTCAGGTGGGGTTTTAAGATCACCATCAGTTGCCTTATTATTGTGGCACATTGAGTATTTATCAGATTAGAATGAAGCGTCAAACGGGATCTGAGAGCTGAATTCGAATCCTGTGCATTACATTGCCTGCGCTATATGCTTAATAACAAATTAATGAAACAATTAAAATACACAAAGCTAAACTAACACGAGTAGTGACAAAAAAGAAAAAAGACAACTTTTTATTTTACATATTTTTTTTTTATTTTACCATTTTTAAAACGTAATATATTACATTATTTATTTATTTATTTATATTTTTCTTACTTCATTATTGTTGGTAAAACATTTTGGCTTTGTTTTACGCATTTTTTCCCCTTCGTCTTGGTTGTCGCTTTAAAAAAGAAAAAAGCAAAGGAAGAAGTTATTCGACTATTGCTAAAGCTCACATAATAAAACAACACCCAAATTGGCACATTCCCCCATCACGCTGGCGTAAGTTCTATTTTCTATTTGTTTTCCAGTATTTTATTTTCGATACAATTTCGTTTAGTCACATTAAAAATTATTTCCTATCCAATATTGTACCTCCACCGATGTAAATTGTGATGTATTTAGTCAAACGTTTTTCAGTGGAGAATCTCACTATGAAACTTTCACATTCCGTTCACTGTTTGCCTATATTTATTTGGTTTCTGTTTACAATAACGTAATTTTATTTTCACAATGTTAATTTGTGAGCACTAAAAACAAATGCAGCAGCCTAGATCTAAAAATTATAATGAATTATAAACCAAAAGCAAATGCAGGTCCTAGATCTAAACTTTTGACAAAGGTAGGAACATGAATTATCTTGTATTTATATGAATTTGTCATATTTTCATGAACACCTTATTGACGATAAGTTGTAGTTCCTAACACTATATAGTGATTTTCTGTAGTTCAGCATTGAAAACTCAAGTGTGTGACGTAGTGAGTGACTAGTCCTAAAAATGAATGAAATACTACATACATGAATGACGTAGATAGCGCCTATGCTAACTGTGTTTACTGCTGGCTGTTTTAACAGTTTGCTTACTGATGGTACATGTATTATCACATACTACTTTTATTAGAATAATAAATTTGATTATGCTATTACTATTACAGCTAGCTATTGCTGCTACTACTACTTATATTACTTCTACTACTACTACTCCTAATACTCTTAATGCTACCCTTGCTACTACCACTATTATTGTTAATCCTGCTATTACTGCTGTCACAACAGCTTAGCTTGTCTACTACTACTACTACTACTACTACTACTACTACTACTACTACTACTATTACTACTACTACTACTACTACTACTACTTCTTTCCGCTTTTTGCAATATATACTTTCCAATTTTGCTAGCCTACTACATTAATTTGCATTTAAAATCTGTTTTACCGTGATGGTTTACACACAATATTGGCTGATGCGAGTGTAGAAGCTTGGGGAAAAAAGTGTGTGTGTGGGTGTGTGTGTGTGTGTGCGTGGTTTGATTTTGCGTGTTATTAGAAGATTTAACGTCTTCTTGTCTGCGTGCATAATTTTGCTCCGAGTTTACGCTTTGGCATGGGAAAGAGTGAAACAATTGGATAATTCCTTTAAAGTGTGTGTGCGTGCAAGGTTTTGCTTCGTAGTAGAGTTATTAGTGTGTTCTGAAGAGAAAATACTAAACTGGTATAACATTTTTTTATTATTATTTAAAAAGCCCGTGTGCTTGCGTGAGTATGCATCGTTTGTAATAGATAATGAGGTTGAAGATGATGATGATGATGATGATGATGATGATGATGATGATGATGATGATGATGATGATGATGATGATGATGATGTTGATGATGATGATGATGACGATGATGAGCGCACAACTCCGTGCTGGCAGCATGCTCAGGGCAAAACGTTTATGTTTGCGTGCGTGCGTTGATTTTGCGTGCTATCCAGTAGAAGAAAAAAATTGGTATGAATCATTGAGTCATTTTGTGTGCGTGAGTGGTTTTTATAGTAAGGGAATGGCATGTGCCGACATGTTGGTCTTCCTTTTTCAGTGTACGTGTGGTTGGATGCTAGGGGTTTTGCTACTAGAATTAGAAAAAGAAACGACTTGTGCCTTTTTGTTGTGTGGGGTAGGTGGGGGTGGAGGAGAAGTGGTGGAGGGGTAGGGAAGGGTATGCGCAGTTGTAGTAGAAAACAATAGCTTCCAAAACTGAATGGCGAGAAGTGTATGACTGGAGAAAAGGCCTTTATATAAAGGCCGCATGTTCTTTATTTAGGTTTTGTGCTCTGTCTTTCTGTCTATCTACCCTTGATTGCTCTGTCTAATTGTATCTGATTGCCTCTCTGTCTGATTGTATCTTTGTTTTCCGGTCTGCCCTTGATTGCTCTGTCTAATTATATCTTTGGGTTTTTTTTGTTCTATCACTGATTGCTCTGTCTAATTGTATCTGATTGCGATTGTATCTTTATCTTTCTATCTGTCCTTGATTGATCTGTCTAATTTTATCTTTGTTTTACTGTTTTATCACTGATTGCTCTGTCTGATTGTAGCTGATTGTCCCCCTGTCTAACTAAATCTTTGTCTTTCTGTTTGTCTGTCCTTGATTGGTTCGGATTGCTTCTAGATCCTCTCTGTCTAATTGGATCTTTGTATTTTCGTCTCTGTCTGCGGATGTTCGCATCATTCTCTGTCTTTTTGTTGCCTCTTTTGCTTGTCCAATCTCATGGTCCATGTGTATCTATGTCTGCGCCTCGATGTCTGTCTGTGTTCCTGTGTGTATATGCCTATGTATATCTCCTTTGTCTGACTCCGTGTTTGTTTATCTTTCTTTGTTTGGCTGTCTTAGCTTCTGTCTGTCTGACTTTCTGTCTCTTCTTCTTCTGGACTTCGTCGTTGGTGATGTGTTGGGTATAGGAAATGCACAGAAGTCTTCTGTAGCACCTCATCTCCATGCTTTGTATTCTTCGTTGGAGATCTGCTGTGAGGGTCCATGCTTCGCAAGCTTATAGGAAGATGGAGATGACCAGAGAGCGCAGCAGTCTTACTTTGGAATGTAGACTGATGGTTCTGTCTTTCCAAATGGGCTTCAACCTTGTCAGGGCAGCAGTTTGTGCGATCCTGGAGAGGACTTCCTGCCGAGACCCATTGTCTGACACAATGGCTCCTAAATATTTGAAGCTGTGCACTGTGTTGAGGGATTGGCCTTGTACTTTGATGTCCGTGTTGATGCCATTGGTGTTGTTGGTCATCATTTTGGTCTTCTCTGCACTTATTTCCATTCCATAAGCTCTGGAGGTGGTGTCAAGCCTCTGTACAAGCTGTTCAAGTTCTTGTTCCTCTCCAGCCAATCCATCAATATCATCCGCAAAACGAAGATTGGAGATTGCTCTGCCCCCTATGCTGACTGTGCCTTCGTGATCTGCAAGAGCATCTGACATGATGCGCTCTAGGAAGATGTTGAAGAGTGTTGGAGAGAGTAGGCATCCTTGACGCACACCGATTGTTGTTCTGAACCAGTTCCCGATGACGCTGTTATGGAGGACTGCACTGGTAGCCTTGTCATACAGGCTTTTGATGACTTCTATAATTTTAGGGCTGATGTTGTACACTTTCATGGTTGCCCATAGAGCTGCATGCCAGACTCGGTCAAATGCCTTCTTGAAGTCTATGAACACATGATATAGATGTTGTTGGTGCTGTAGGTATTTCTCACAGATTATTCTGAGGTTGAAAATCTGTTCAGTGGTACTTCGCCCTGCCATGAATCCTGCTTGTTCTTCAGCTATGATTTGTTCAGCTTGTGGTTTCAACCTGTTGAGTATTATTTTCAGGAGGACCTTGCTGGGATGGCTGATGAGGCTGATGGTGCGGTAATTTTCACACTCCTGAAGGTTACCTTTTTTGGGAAGAGTGATGACAAGCGACTGGGTCCATGGTGTAGGCCATTCCCCACTCTGCCAGATCTTGTTACAGATAATGGTGAGAGCATCAGTCATCGCTTCTCCTCCTGCTTGTAGCAGTTCCGCTGGTATGTTGTCCACTCCCGCTGACTTCCCTTTCTTCAGCGATTGCACTGCTGCCTCAACTTCTTCCCGGAGAATTGGGAGGATTTCTTCTTCTTCTTTGCTCTCGGGACATGCTAGAACTGATGGGTCTCCATTTGGTGTATGGTTGTAAAGGTCAGAGCAGTACTCTGTCCATCTGTCCAAGACTTCTTGTTCTTCTCTAAGGCATATGCCAGACTTGCTTTGGATAGTGGAGACTTTGGGCTGTTTAACACTTGTCAGCCGCTTCACAGTCTGGTAGGCCTTCTTGCTGTTGTTCTTGTTCAGATTGTTCTCTATTTCCTGGCATTGATCTTCTATCCAGTTCTCCTTTGCTGTGCGCATGCCTTTTCGGATGTCATTGTTGATTTTTCGGTAGACATCAGCTCCCTGTGAGGTGTTCTTTTTCTTTTTTAACTCTCTTCGTTTATCACACAGATCCAAAAGTTCAGGTGTGATCCACGGCTTCTTCTTTGGTCGGTGCTTGCCAAGGATCTCAGTGGCGGCATCTGTTACAGCTGAGTTGAAGGTATTGGTCATGGTGTTGACATCTACTTCGTCTGCCCCCAAAATAAGCAGTGGTGCAAATTTCCCTCCAATTGTGGCCTGAAATATTTTTGCCACCTCCGGGTCTTGCAGTTTGTCCAGGTCGAACTTCAGCCTAGTGCACTTTGCTGTATTTACTCTCTTCAAATGGAGCCGGAAAGACATCATCACGAGATCGTGGTCACTTCCAATGTCTGCTCCTGGAAAAGTGCGTGTCCTGCCAATGTTGATGCTTGATCTGAAGCGTTTCTTGACCATGATGTAGTCGATCTGGTTGTGATGTTCCCCGCCGGGACTGTGCCATGTCCATCGTCTGGATTTTTTGTGGAGACCAAGCGTGTTTGCCAGTACCAGATTGTTGTATCTGGCAAACTCCAATAGCCTCAGACCCCTGTCATTTGTCTCGTTGTTGCAGTGGGGTCCACATGTGTCTCCCCAGTTGTGGTGCGCATCTTGGCCAACCTTGGCATTCCAGTCGCCTTGCACTATGACTATGTCCTTCTTCGGCACTTGGTCAAGGACCGCCTGTATATTTTCATAAAAATCCTCCACTTCGCTGTCTTCATAGTCTGATGTTGGGGCATAGGCCTGGATGATGGTAATGTTGAAAGGGGTTGCTCTCAGACGGATGGTAATGAGTCTACTGGAGACTGGGCGGCAACCCATGACAGTGGCTAGAATGTTCTTGTGGACCAAGAATCCAACGCCGTGTTCGTGCCTGTCATCTCTACCGCTGAAATAGAGCTTGTGGCCTTTGTCAGTCGTTGTTTCACCTAGGCCTTTCCAGCGCAGTTCGCTGATACCTAGAACGTTCCATCGATAGTGGTCCAGCTCGTGGGCCAGTTCTTCTAATTTTCCTTCCGCAGTTAGGGTCCTGACATTCCAGGTTCCTATGACGATGTTGTTTCTCGTGCGGATCTTGCTAATTTGTCCATCAGTAGCATACTTAACACCTCCGTCCTGGTGGCCAACGGAAGGCGCGGTCCTTGTGTAGCCGGGCGACGACCGATCCGGCATGGAATTAGTGGATAGCCTCATCATGTGTTGTGTCTTGGGCAAAAAAAGACCTGGCCGGGCCCAATCCTCTCCAGGCTGTTGGCCACAGCCGAAATCCACGAATACAGTGTGGCTCGCCTTGGCCCTGAGCACGTGGTCGTTGAACCTGTAGTAACGTGAGGTTCCTCCGCCCTGGCCGGTGACTTCTGTGTAGAAGACTTTCGCCCAGTGATGCCGTGCTAACATCACCCCTGTTAGTCGCCTCTTACGACACGCCGGGAAACGTTGGGTCTATTCTATTTGCCCGAACCCACAGATAATAATAATAATAATAATAATAATAATAATAATAATAATAATAATATACTATGCTATCCCGTAACTCGAAAGTCGTTGGGGGCACCACAGATGATCGTTTAATAATAATAATAATAATAATAATAATAATAATAATAATAATAATAATATACTATGCTATCCCGTAACTCGAAAGTCGTTGGGGGCACCACAGATGATCGTTTAATAATAATAATAATAATTATTATTATTATTATTATTATTATTATTATTATTATTATATACGCACATTATTCCTAAATCGGACTCAAAGCGCAGCGATTTGTAACTGCATGTCACAGACACTCCTCCACATACAACCAACTCACATCTATCATTCAAACAATGTTGTGTATAGGCAAATCGCTATTAGAAGACACAGTGCGTAAGGAAATGGAATTTTTTAAATGACAATTTGTTAAATGGACCGCATACAATACCATTTTTGTTGGGAGGGAGGAAACCGGAGTACCCGGAAAATACCCTCGGTGAACTGAATTCTATATTAATGTATAATAATAATAATAATAATAATAATAATAATAATAATAATAATAATAATAATAATAATAATAATAATGTGTCGATTGTGTACATTGAAGAGAATACGGAAATGCCTGTAATTAAACGTGCAAACAGAATATCATCCTTTCAAATCTCTGTGACGGTATCAGATAACGGAATCATAGTTTTCATTTTTAAATGCAGAAATAAACAGCCTTCCAAATCATCCTGGTGTTATTCGACGTTGGAATCGTAACTCTATTTTTTTAAATGGCAAACATAGATATTGCTTCAAATTGCTTAAGAGTTGGAAAATGCAGTATGAATGTTATGGATGTAAAATCATTATATTATTCGAATTTATTTTGTTAATAATGAATACGATTTTCGTTAGTATTCTGTATTGATCTAGATAAGACTGGAGGAAGATTTAGATGTTTGAATGACAGATAAGATAAGGGGAGGAGTAATGGAGGATACAAGAGGAGGAATAGAAAGTACTCCTCCGTGATTGAAGGGTAAGTCAGATTCCAGATTCAAGATTCTTTATTGTCCAAACACATGGCATGGAAATGTGTTTTTCAGTGCAAAACATAGACATACAGTATTAATACATTTGATACGCTATCATACACAACTTCCATACCGAATATAGAGCTATCAACACTAGCACACATGCATAAACAGATATCCAGCCACATACCTATACATACACATTTAACACACAGTAATTATTCCACAATACACAAAACTACTCACACTCACCCATTCTTCCATGCCTTTGACCCATCCTAGATCATAATAATAATAATAATAATAATAATAACAATAATAATAAGAGTAATAATAAAAATAATCATAATACTAATAATCGTAATCATAAGAGTAATTATAAAAGTAATAATAATAATAATAATAATAATAATAATAACAATAACAATACAACTACTTAAAATAATACATCAGCAGCACCAACACTGCAACAGACAAATAATATATGGTAACAATGATAACAAATATGATAACAATACTAGGAATTTTTATGGATGCTGTTGCCGGCTTCCTTCTCCATCACCTCCCTTTGGCGGATGAACCGAGGTTTACCCTCCTCCCCCTCCCTCTGCTCCTCTCCCCACTCTCTGCCCCTCTGCCTTCTCCCCCTCCCTCGTTTTTCCTTTTATTTGGTCACGAACCCAGTTACGAGATGTCAGCAGTTGGTTACCTATGCAAGGTAATCATATACTGTCGAAAAGTTTGCCTTTTTCTTTATTACTATACAATATACTTGCCATATAATAAAATAGGTTCTGTTCCATCTTGTCCTGGGTGGTGCAGATCTTACGGCTGTCGCGCTTTTTCACGGTGAAGACAAGCAGAATTTCGCCCTGACGAATGAGGAATATGCAGTCAAACATCTAGTGACGAATATGCAGTCAAACTTCCAAAGTCCAAATATTCCTGAACGAAAATTTTAACTTCAATACCGTCCATGTAATGTACGTGTTAGAGGGTCAAAGATAAACTACAATGCAATACAATACAATACAATACAATACAATTCATTCAATTCAATTCTTTACAGCTTGTTGAGCTGGGAGCGGAGATGAAATGGTTGAGCGGAAGTGTGGCGCTACTTGCTTTTATGAATTGATGTTTTATTGTATACTGACTGTTATTGTGGGAGTGTGACTGTCAATGATGATTGTACACTGATTGTTGTTGTGTGAGTGTGACTGTCAATGCTTGTAAAATAATTTTCCTTGCTGCTTGTTGGGACAGTACAGGTTTTGATTCTGACAATATTTATAATTTCTTTATTTATTATATTTACGTCTGAACACATTTAATGATTTTCAGGCGATCAGTCATTCTTTCTCTCGCACCCATACTTGCTATCGCGCGCGCACCAACAGACACACACACACACACACGCACACACACGAAATCCTTTTTTTTAAAACAATGTGTTTTTTTTTAAGTGATTTGTTTTTAGCTGAATAAATGTATAAAGCTGTATACAGATTTTAGCAATCGTTTGGAGAAGGAGAGAGAAAGAAAGAGAGAGAGAGAGAGAGAGAGAGAGAGAGAGAGAGAGAGAGAGAGAGAGAGAGAGAGAGAGAGAACACATTAAGAGTATGCATCCTTCAATAAACATATAGAAACTGTAATATTATTTTACATTTGTATTTAAAAAAAAAAAGATCTAACCTTGTACTTTTAATTTATCGTACATTTTGAATCTGCATAGTGTGGCCCAACATTCTCGACACGAGAGTGGCTGGCTCCTGCCAAGACTTCCGTCTGTTTCTACGCCAAGTCGAGGTGAAAGCGGGGATTGGTGGTAGTGTAGGTGATATGGTGATGATAGGTGCAGCACCAACAACAGCAGAAGGTTTAGGTCTAAACTGAGGTGTATGAGAGAAGGAGGGAAATAGAGCGGGAGGGGGAGAGAGGAGGGAATCAGAGAAAGAGAGTGAAGGAGAGAGGGGTGGTGGTGGTGGAGAAAGGAGTGGGGAAGATAGAGAGAATGGCTGAAGGTGGGGGGAGGGAGGGAGGAGAGGCGTCTGGGGTGATTTTATTAGCAACACAAAAGCAGATTTCATAGATAAACCTGTGAGAGAGAGAGGGGGGAGGGAGGGAGGGAGAGGGAGGAAAATTGGATTGTAGTAGGAGTGGAGGAGGTGGTGGTTTGCGTGTAGGCCTATGCGTGTGTACGTGTGTGTGTAATGGAGGGGGGTGGGTGGCGATGACAGGAGCTAAACAACAGCGGAAGTTATAGATAGGTCCGTGTGCTACAATGTTAGACCATGGTGGGCGGAGGAGGGGCGGGAGAAGAGAGAGAGGGAGGGAGGGAGATAGAGAGTTTTGTGGTGGAGGTGAAAATATGGATGAGGACAGGAGTACCAAAGGATAGGCCTACTCTGATGTACTGTGTACAGATGAGACAGAAAGCCTAAGGGGGCTGGGTAGGATACAGTTGCATGTAGGCCTATGTGCACAGAGAGAGAGAGAGAGAGAGAGAGAGAGAGAGAGAGAGAGAGAGGATGAGGGAGAGAAGCGAGGAAGGAGAGATAAGATCAGATAACAATTTTAATTTGCAAGGTTAAAAGAGAAAGCGCTTGGTTGGCTTTTTTGTACGCCACAACAGCAGAGAGAATGACGAGGATAAGAGAGAGAGAGAGAGAGAGAGAGAGAGAGAGAGAGAGAGAGAGAGAGAGAGAGAGAAGAAGGGAGAGAGATGGAGAGTGAGTGAGCGGGTGGTGGCAAAGTTCACAATTTCATTAGTATCACGAACTACACCAGTGGATACCTTTTTGGCATGAAAATGTTTTTTCCTGAGGACTTCATTCAGGCGTCTCTTCATGCTTTGGAAAATTAGTCCCTTGATTTTCACCAAGGCCAACGCAGGGCCGGACCTGGGGAAAGTCGAAGGGGGGGTTACAGGTGAGGCGAAGGCGCGAAGCGCCGAGCCTTCTAGGGGGGTCCGGGGGCATGCCCCCCCCCGGAAATTTTTTTTTCAAGGATGCAAAATGGTGCAATCTGGTGCTATCTGAACCTTTAAAAAGCCATTTGTGATGGTCTGGGACTTTGAGCTTTTTTAACAGTTGAACTGACAAACTCTGAGGTACAAAAATTATCCTCTGCACCTCCCTTAAAAAACAACAACAACAACACACACACACACACACACACACACACACACACACATTTATTTATCAGCAGAGATGTTTTGTATACTATTATTATTCACTACTTTTTGTCGATCGCTAACGGTATAAAGCTTTACCTTGTAGTTTATGAACATCACCGCCCTGCTTTCACTTTCAGTCTTGCTGCACTAGGTTCTCCAGCATTAGTACCATTTGTGAATTGTATCTTCTGGCAAAACAGTTCACTGCCTCTTTGAAGTCAATATCAACATCCCTGTGCACTTTCAGTAAAGCAAGTCCATTGGGCCTCTGTTGCCCCATTGTAGAGCGCAGGTAGTTTTTCAGGTTGCGCAACTGACTGTTTGAACGCTCACACTCGGCAGTAGTGACAGGCAGGGTGCAAAGGTTCTTTAGCATGATGAACAGGTTGGGATAAAAATCCCCGTCACAATGTTTTAGTGCTTCTGATGCCGTGGATGGGATGATAGCTGTCGCATTCTCAGCAGCACTTCGCCATTTGCAAACCCACCGTTGGTATTCTGCATCAAGGGTAGCGTTGTCTGGTAGGTCAGACTCCCACAACATTGCCAGTGTCTTCAACCCTTCTGGAACCTGCATGAAACCATCCTGGTTGTCTATTAAAGTGCTTGGCACCAGACAGAGACCATCAACTTGCTAGGTCAGCATTTTTGAACCTCGAGTCCAATTCGGTTGACAGGTGTTCCAAGAAAGGAATGTCAATGCTAATCTTGAAATATTCTTCTGGAGTGGCCGCAGGTTGGTTGTCACGGAGAGTCTGTCGGGATGCTTGACGAGGAACAATAACATCAGTTGTCAAAGCATTTGCCATTTTGCTGACTTCACCAAACCAGGCAACGAATTATAGTTCATAATTATCAACTTAGCATCTTAATTAATATTATTTTCTAAAAAGTCGTTTTTGGGGGATTAGGGCAGTATCAAGGTGAAGGTGCTGGAAGAGGCTTGCGGACAGAACAGGAAAATATGGCTGCATTTACTAATTTAGGCTTAGGGGTTGGGTTACATGGTCGTTTCAACGGGAAAACGCTTTGGACGTTTCAACGGATCCCTTGAAATTGATTTCCGTTGAATTGTCTATAAATAACTATTTGTACCTTGGACCAAAAGTGAATAAAAACTGCAATGTTTGAAAAACAATTTTAAAAAAATTAAACCTCTTTGCATAAAACAAAATTATTTTTTTTTTAGTTTGGAGGGGGGGGGGGGGTCCGGAACCCCCCCCCCCCCCCCCCTGGATCCGGCCCTGCAACCAATACACTGACGAGCTGAGAACACAGCCAAATTAAAATGGCAATCTATATAAATGGCACAGATCCACACATGCTAACCATTGGCGGCAGAGAAGGGGAGATAAATCTGTCCTATCATTCCCTCATTGCCCGGAGGTCAGCATCTAATAAGGATTTTATCCAGGGTGATGTCCGTGAACTCCAGTCCCTGCTCTGTAGGCGAGACAACTCTATCACTTGTGTTGTGCACTCACCTTGTGTCTCTCTAACTACACCACTAGTGATTACGTTCCTAGTTAAACGTTACCCTGCTCCCATGGTGTTTTTTTTTTTTTAAATGGAAAGTATGACGACATTCAACTTCTAATGATTCAGATTTACAATTCAGTTCAAAGTCGTCTCTTGTTTCGCGCTAAAAACATCCGATCCAGACTTTTTTATTTGTTATTTTATTTTTATTTATTTTTTTTTTAAATTCATTTATCATTTTGAAGATTGTTTTGCGACAGAGTTCTCTCTCTTCTCCCCCCTCCCCCTTCCCCCCTCTCCCCCCCCACCGCTCCTCCATCCCTCCGTTTTCTCTGTAACAGGGTTTGCGAAAGTATTTTGACCGTATTTTATACATTCTGACCATACACTGCAAAATTGTGAGAGGATTATAATTATCAATATGCAGGTCCTAGTACTCCTTGTGTACTTGGTAAACTCGTTGAGACTGAAAACGTAATGCCCAAGTGAATAACGCAGAGTTGCCTTCTAATAGACCTACATAAGTTTACCACTAAAATACGATCTCAAATCCGAAATCTAAATGAGCGATTTTACAGTTTTCTTGCTTCAAGGTTGCCCTCCATTTCGCTCTCAAATCCGAAATCTAAATGAGCGATTTTACAGTTTTCTTGCTTCAAGGTTGCCCTCCATTTCGCTCTTTTGAAACTTTCGTTAATTAATCAGTAAAGAACGAATATTTTATGTATTTATGTATTTTATTTATTGAAAATTAACACACACAAAAAAGGTGGAAGAGAAGAAAGAATTACTTAAGGGAGGAAGTAGGAGGAGAAATTGAATGAAGAAGAAGAAGCAGGAGCAGTAGTGGTAGTAGTTACATTACATGGTTATTGCTTTAGGTCCAGCGGACTCTTCCGAGCCAAAGCCGGACCAAGTGGTGGTGGTAGTAGTAGTAGTAGTAGTAGTAGTAGTAGTAGTAGTAGTAGTAGTAGTAGTAGTAGTAGTAGTAGTAGTAGTAGTAGTAGTTGTAGTAGTAGTTGTAGTAGTAGTAGTAGTAGTAGTAGTAGTAGTAGTAGTAGTAGTAGTAGTAGTAGTAGTAGTAGTAGTAGAATACAAGGATAGGATACACAAATATTTTATAGCTTAGTGAACGCACGAGGAATACATTGGTCAATATGCTGCAGGAAAAGAACCAGTACATATAACATTGATGAAGAAGTGGTCAGTACAAACGCAATAACAGGGAGCGCAGTTGGCACAGTGGTGTGTGCAGTGTACTCCAGTGTCAGGCAGTAACACTGCAGTATGGACAGGCAGTGGTTCAAACCCCATTAATGGCCTGGAATAAAACCAATAAATTAAAAACAGTTAAAGGAGACCTTACGCTCCTATTCCTTTAAATGAGAGTATAATATTAATAATAATAATAACGGATTTTTATATAGCGGGTACTCCAGCCTATGACCAGACTCACCACGCTTTACATAGTCATTACATATAACTACAATCACTCGATGAAACATCACTTTTGCTACAATACACCAAAAGACGGGACAGTAAAGGTACAGACTATTTACAACTATGTACATAAATTACAAAAAAGACAAAAATATACTATTTACAACTATGTACACAAATGACAAAAAAGACAGAAAATAGAATAGCAAAAACCTATTCACAGCTATTTATATGCCCGGTTAGGCCCAGGAAGAAAAACAATATAAATATTTACAGCCGTTTATACACTTACGGATCAGACATAGACAAAAGATGAGAGAATGGCAGCGGGACACAATCAATCTGAATAATGCAGTTTGAAGAGGTGGGTTTTGAGGGCCTTTTTGAATGCTTGTGTTGATTGTATGTTGCGGATATGGGAGGGAAGGGAATATTTTCGGGTGTACTCGCGAGCACTCGCTTCAAAGCAACACAATACAGGTCTAATTACAATATAAACCGAGGTGTAGTCTGTGCACGCACGCATTCCATCGCATTGACTTTAACTATCCTGACGCTCATGTGCCAGCTACACAACATACACCCTGCACGCACTAGGTCCCTTCTCCCTGTCCCCAGTGGCCCAGGATCGTGCTCAGATCGTCTGAGCCTCAGACTATGCGCCCAAAGGCTGCAAGTGTGCGACTCGGGCGGCACGAGTAAAATCTTTTATCGGCCAGCGCCTTACATTACATTACATGACATGATTATTGCGTTAGGTCCAGCGGACTCTTCCGAGCCAAATCAGCATCAGCCAGCGCCTTGAGCCGCTCTTGATCTGGAAAGGCACGCTATAACAATAATAAAATTAATTAATTCAATAAATAAGAAGATATACAAACGGTAAGATGAAGAAGAAGAAGAAGTACAAGAAGAACAAGAAGAGGAGGAGGAGGAGGAGAAAAATGCAGGAGTGGGAGAAAAACAAGAAGAACAAGAAGAAAAAAAAAGAAAAAGAAGAAGAAGAAGTAGAAAGAAGAAGAAGACTAGCATACGTACAACGTTAAGAAAAACGGAACGTTCAGCACCTTAAGCCCAGCAGCTGGCAGCATTAGTATCGGATAACGAGGAATGAGCACACAACAGTATAAGAAGGGAAGTGGGTCTAGTGAAAGCAACTGAGAGTAGTGGGGTAGTGGTGGGGTTGGAGGGGCTCCCGGGATGATAGGGAGCGACCTGGAGGCGGGCTGATGGGGGGTGGGGGTGGGGAGAGGGGTAGGGTTTATACTGCACTGAAAACACCTACAGGATAACCGGACTCCAGCGTGCGGCACCGTTGCGCCCGCTCCATCAAAGCCGCGCAACAGGCCCCGAGTCATTAGCCTGTCAGTGGGACTGTGGTCAATGGCTTTTGATCGGCCAGGCCCATCAGTGGTAGCCCTGCTGCTCATTTATCCTCCCCCCCCCCCTTCAACCCCAAATCCTCTCTTCTTCTATGCTCTTTCTTCCCTTCTCCTTCTGTTCGCCTTCTCGCTTCTCCTCCTTCTCTTTATTATTCTTGTTATTCGTCTTCTTACTCTTGCTCCTTCTCTTCCTTCTTCTCCATCTCTTCCTCTTCTTTTCTTTTCCTTCTACTTCTGTTTTATGAATAGGATGATGATGATGATGGTGATGATGATGATGATGATGATGATGATGATGATGATGATGGTGCATGATGATGAGAGGTAATGCGCATGGCTACCAGCGCTTTCAAGATACAGTTGAAAGTACCGCTGAGTAGCGCTTCAGGATATATCCTAACATCCTCAAAATAATAACTTGAGTCCGCTATGAGCGGACGAGGCTACCTGCGAAATCACGGAAAAAGCGCAATTTGACTGCAGTGAACTCATGAAAATAGAAAAATGTAAGTTTCGTCTCCTCTAGGGGACGAATTAGGTCAAACTGTATTAGTTTCTAGGTCAACTGTCTTTTACGAACCGTTTGAGAATGTTTTTGAACCGTTTGTTGACGTCGGATAGTGTCCTCACTTGGTTTCGTGCAATTTAAGAATCCAACAAGGCAATTGGGTTTTTGAGACGGAAAGAGCGGAATGTTGTAGAGCAACATTCTGTATATATTTACAGTGAAATTGCGCTTTTTCCGTCACTATAGCGCTTGAAGCGGGTAGAATGCGTATCTTGGCGATATTACGATATATCCTGTTCACGCTACGCAGCGAAGATTAGAGGTGTATCTTGAGTGCGCTGGTACCTTGGTGCAGTGGGTGGATGATGATGATGATGATGATGATGATGATGATGATGATGATGATGATGATGATGATAATAATAATAATAATAATAATAATAATAATAATAATAATAATATCCTATCCTACCATATCCCTGAGGTCGTTGGGGCACCACAGATGATCGTTTAACCAGCGTACTCCATCTTTCTCTGTCTTTAGCAATCCTCATGGCTTCGCTCAATGTCAAACCAGTCCATTCTCGAATGTTGTCCTCCCATCTCTTTTTCGGTCTCCCTCTTCTTCTACCTCATTGCACCGTGCCTTGCAGGATGGTCTTTGCAAGACCTGATGCTCTGGTGACGTGGCAATACCATCGGAGTTTCCGTTTCTTCACCACTGTGAGCAGGTCACCGTGTTGTCCAATGGCTTGTGTGATGGTCTGTAGGACTTCGTCGTTAGTGATGTGCTGGGTATAGGAAATGCCCAGAAGTCTTCTGTAACACCTCATCTCCATGCTTTGTAATAATAATAATAATTATAAAATAAAATAAAAATAATAATAATAATAATAATAATAACAATAATAATAATAATAATAATAATAATAATAATAATAATAATAATAATAATAATAATAATAATAATAATAATAATAATAATAATAATAATAATAATAATAATTCAGGCGGAATGGAAGGTGACTAGTGCACGCTTGGGAGAGAGATTGTCTACCGTCCATTTGTTGGTTGGTCTGGCCTTGGGTGGCTCCTGCTGTGCAGAATCCTTTGGTATGGCCATTGCGTTATGCAGGACAAGGCGACACGACATTTGTTCTCCCCGCCTGATCATTCATCTTCTGCTTTTGGTGGTGAGCAGGACTACATTGTCGGCAGGCATTTTACGGAAGTCGGTGGCAATGACTTGTGTGGAGTGTCGTGGCACTAGTAGTCGGCACATTGGTTTATTATTAAACATCTTCACCGCCTTGCAGGGCAAATATTTTTGTCTCTCTTGAGCTGCAAAAGCGCTTAAGAAGAACACATTTTTAAAAAGATGACGTCACCGGATATGCATCATATTATATTACGTCATCTAGCGGGGATCATTATATTCTAACCGCATACCAAGTTTCAAAGAAATCCGTCCGTTAGTTTCATAGAAAAGCGCGCAAGAGCGACGGCCGGTCGGACCAAGACAGAAATAATAGTTGTGTGGAGCTAAGTTGTGTGGAACTAACAATATCAGTTTGTTCATCTCAGTCACTGTCTGTCTTTGTAGTCCCACCGCTTCCTACATCCACTTCTTCTTCTTCTTTCTTTCTCCTTCCTACCAATCTTGGCTGTTAATGTTATTGTATTGTCTTGTTAATTTAGCTGTAGTAGCTCTTTTCGTTAAAAAAAAACAAAAACCAACACTTTCCGATTCCAACATTCCTAAATAAACCCAGTTCGGATGTTTTGCAAATATGTGTGTGTGTTTGTGTGTGTCAGTGTTTTCAGTTAACGAAAAGAGCACAAAATTAATCTAAAAATATAAGAATCTGATGCAAACTTGGCTCGTATCGTATAAATAGTTGCCATATCTTGCTATAGGGAACGAAATAGGAAGTAGGTGGACTTTTCCAAAAAAAAAATTGCCCCCAATAGTGGTTGGTTTATCTCCGTTTGGGATAAAACAATTTCATACACTACAGCTGCACTCCCATGCACTAAAAACGCACTCTCGTGTACTTAGAAAAAAGTGGGGTCCTGGCAAAAAGTGGGTTCCTGGCAAATGAACCCATTTGTAACTAAGAAAGGCAAGGTCTGCTACCCATTTGTACATGTATGCAAGTGCACACACACACACACACACAACCGCAATAAGACCAATACCGTTAGCCATTGCTGTCGCTCGCAGTCTTATTTCGTGCTGTATCCTGCCTCTAAGTTGCCATTTAAAAAAAATGTTTTGTTTTGATTGATTTTTGATACTTTGTTGTCCATTTTTATCAGGAAATTCTGACCCACCTTCCCTGGGGAAGGCGTAGTCGCAGCCTGTGGCGCGCTCAGCCTACCTAATATTAGTGAGGGGTTTTTTGGTCTTGAATTTTTTGTCGGGGGGAGCAAACCGGAGTACCCGGATAAAACCCCTGAGACTTTGCCCCAGTCGGGCGCCATAGGTTTCTAGCCTGTGGACAAGGCAAGTTAGTCCCGCCTTAGACCACGCGGCCACAACGCTCGCCAGCGTCCTGAAACAGCTCTTCACACTGGCGTATACGCGCGCTATGTAAGGGCAATAGGAAGCCATTACTCAGCTGGCAGCTCTGGTCTTTAAGATGGCCGCAAGCCTTAGAAATCGGAGGCAGTCTCGCTTTGTCCTTTACGGAATGTCTGAGCTAGGAAAAGGGCAAATGTTGCTGATCTTCCAATCTCTCCTTCGGCCCAAGGTGCTTTCCTTGAGGTATCGGTTATATATGTCACCGTGGTTTTGTGGCGTCTTGGTCTAGGTGGCATTGATTGTATGTGGCGTATGAAACTATGTGGCTTTCTTTTTGTGCGTGTGCGTTTTCTTTTAGATGACATCGATCGTGTCTTTGTGGCACACAACCTATGTGAAATTGCCTGTTTAGTCCAATCACATGAAGGTTGTTATTGGCGCGTTACAAATGGACATCATCATCACCATCATCATCAGCATCACATCATCATCATCATCATCATCATCATCATCATCATCCCCATCATCATCACCATCATCATCATCATCATCAAATATGTGGCGTCGAGCATATTAGGCATTCTCTGTATGTTTCACCTGACACTGTCTGATCTGAATGTGGTAGTACCAGAGACGTTTTGTTTAACTTAGCCCCCCCCCCCCCCCCGCCCCTACCCCCTACCCCAACCCCTGAAGACGGTCAGAATGGCTAAAACATAAGTAAAGCATACCAGTAATCTCAAAATCTGCACAGTAAAAATAGCACAGCACTCTGAGCAATGCCATCCCTCGATTCTCTGATTAGTGTAGGCTTAGTTGTGTTTTTTTTTTAATTAAATAACACCTAAAATGCAGTGACACAATACAGACATAGAGGTTTGAATAGAAACACACCTAGAAATAGAACCCTTATTTCTCAGCTGCCTGCCGTGTAAGGATTGTCCCAAAGTTACTCTGGCCTGAACAAGCAGCCTAGAAGATCAGGTAAAGCTGGGGATTTGAGCTGTACGCAGATGAAGAACGAGTGACATTGACATTGACTACACATAGGACAATTAAAGGCATTGGAAAGAGGACGACGAACAGTTGTAACCTTATCTTCAAATGTTTTATGAAGAAAAGAGATAGTGGAGAATAGACCAGTTTCCATTAGATATTGACCCTAGC
>CM072519.1:68674339-68684339 GCA_036898135.1 Oncomelania hupensis
TTGTGTCAGGTGATACATTGTTTAAGGCCGTGTTTCTGTCCTTCCACGCTACTGTTGTCACCGACCTTCAATCGTTTTAGCATATTCGAATGAAGGCTGCCATCTTAAAATCAAAGTTATCGTACCGAGAACAGTGGTTGTGGGTACGGATAGGCGCCTCAAACTTTATCGTACGACAGTACCACCGAGAGGGCCTATCGGTGGTTCATGAATTCCAAGATGGGGGGTGGGGGTGGGGGGTGGGGGGGTTATCGGAAGCTTTCTGTTTATTGAACCGACAAACCCGACAAAACTCTTATCGGAGGCTTGCTGAATATGGCCCCTGTTGGATACCAAATGATGCGAGCCTCGCCAGAACTGACCACACTTCAAACGTTAGGCCTTCTAATGCCAGGCGAGAACTCCCATAGGCCTAGCTATTCATCGGCATCGGCAAGCCGAGATTGTGTCCGGTTCGCTAAGCGCTAACGTGAAGAAACGACTTCGCTATGCAGATGTAAACATAAGCTCTGAAGCTCATCAAAGTTATTCCCTCTATCACGATCACTGGAGGGGGTTTTCAAACTTGATTGAATAATTTTATTGATTTAATTAATCTTTCTTTAAATAACGCTTTTTCCAGCTCAAGAGCTGCTCAAGGCGCTGGCCGATACAGGATCTAAATCAAGTCGCCCGAGGAATACGTTACCCTAGGTTTTATTCACGATTCTTTCTCGCGCTGTTTGGAAATGGCGATCTGGAACTAAAAGATGACAGCTTTTTGTCTGTGTGTAGATTTCCTACAACTTCTTGTGCACAGTATTTATTTTGATGCTGGACTGGAGCCGTATCAGTCCCTTATATGTTCTGTGTCTTGGGACGAGAAATCGAACCAACGAACGAACAGAGCCGTGCACCACTTCAGCACAGTTGACCCAGCGTGTGCGTGGTGAGGATCTTCAAAGGTCCCAACAGCTGTCACACACTTTGCTGTCACCCAACAGTGGTCCTTCTATAATAAAGCGGGGGACAGTATTCCACAAGACGTCCACCTTAGTGCTTACCTACAAAGTATCAGGCAGGGCCATACTATACACATTGACGGCAAATCTTCATTGGAAATATTGAGTCATTAGTTTATTTTCTACATCATTACCCAGGGTTCCAAAACGCTCTCTCTCTCTCTCTCTCTCTCTCTCTCTCTCTCTCTCCCTCTCTCTCGCTCGCTCGCTCGCTCTTTCTCTCCAATATTCTTTATTATTCGAGATAGGCCTTTTTGCCGTTTGAGGTCTTCCCACCACATAGCTCTCTTTTGCATCGGAGGTCTTCAGTGGTGGTGCTATTGCTGCGGTCAATAATGCAATGACCAGATCACTGCTTTGTGGCTGAGACGTGCTGGGGCATGTTTGGCTAGTTGACGTCTTGCGGTCCTCTGCAGCCTGCTGTCTGTAGAGAAGTCTATTGTTTGGCGCTAGAGGAAAGTAACCTTGAGGGAGGATATGATCTCCATAATAATGGTATTGGATGCAGTGTGTGGTGTGGGTGCGGAGGGAGAAGGGGGAGCGAGAAGGGAGGGACAAATAAGAGAGAGAGAGAGAGAGAGAGAGAGAGAGAGAGAGAGAGAGAGAGAGAGAGAGAGAGAGATGCAAGCACAGACAGTAGAAAAGTAGACAGAGAAAGAAAGAAGAAGAGAATGGTCACAACTACCACCACTAACAACAACAGCAACAACCATTCTACAGCGATCCTTTTCATCGCCAGTGGCCTATAGGACAACCTCAATCGGTACATGTGCACTCGCTCAACCGAACTGTGGCAGATCGATTGCAGAAATCAATCGGCAGTTACTCTAAGTGGTCGCCGCAGTAGTTGGTATTTTACACCACCACCAGTTGCACCACTAGTAGCACCACCACCTACATCACTATTCGGTTATATCCAGCAGCAGCACTCGCATCATCATCATCGCCATCATCGTCATCATCATCATCATCGTCATCATCATCATCATCATCATCATCATCATCATCATCATCACCATCATCATCCATGTAATTGGTTTCGCGTCGAATTGTTTTCCAGCGGCACTTAGTAAATCTAGATTCTAAATCATTCATCAATAAAGCCATTAGCACGCCATTTTTCATGATTTGTGGTAATAATGGCTTTTCAAACAATTCACGCTTTGGTATGTGTTTTTAAAGACTTTTTTTAATTTTATTTACAGTTTTATGTTCTGTGGCTAGAACATTTGATTTTCATAGAATTCTCAGAAATTCAAATTTTTGTTTTAATTAAACAAGTTATACAAATTAGGTGTTCCAATAAATTCATAATTTGGATGTTTTATGATGCAAGTGGCTTTCCATACTATCCAGCGTTATTATCGTCGCTCTTGACCTTTGTACCGTGTGTGATTGGAATGGTGGGGTAAGGAAGAAGAAAGAAAGAAAAAAGAAAGGAAAGGTAACGAAATCGACGGCATTCTTTTCTCAGTTCTGCTCATTCATTCCGTTCTCCCTGTTTGACGTCATCAGCATTTTTTCCCCCTCTGTGACGTCAGAGCTCGTCTCGGGTGTCTAGAACCGCGAGCCGGTGGTGGTATTGGCTATCCCGAAAGACAGAAAGAAAGGTTAGGGTAGGTGATTTATTTAGAGGTGCGCTCTTTTGGGAGAGAGGTAGGAAACGAGGAGACAGAAGGAGAGAGGGAGGGAGAAAGAAAGAGCGTGTCCATTATGACATGTGTGTGCTCGCGCATGTGTGTGGGGGTTGGGAGAGTGGGTGTGGGTAGAGGTGAGGGCGTGGGAGTGTTTGTGTTTGTGCACGCATGTGTTGTGTGTGTGTGTGTGTGTGTGTGAGAGAGAGAGAGAGAGAGAGAGAGAGAGAGAGACAGACAGCTGGACAAGAGAGACAGAAAGGCAGAGACAGAGGACATAATGAGAATAATGCGGAATTATATTACTTGGGGTTAGAGGGGGTGTGGTTTTGGGGGATGAGGGGGAGGGGGCGAGGAGAGAGAAAGAGGGAGAGAGGGAGGAAAGAGGGAGGGAAGTAGAAAAGCGAAGTAATGAATAGAAAGAAGATTGGTACAAGTTACATATAATTGCTTTTCGCAGTCTAATTTGGAGAAAGAAGATTGGTACAAGTTACATATAATTGCGTTTCGCAGTCTAATTTGGATCAGCAAAAGAACTTCTAGGGATGAGCGTTTAACCGCCCAAAGGGGAAACCGTTGATCACAACTGAACCTTTGGAACTGTGTGACAAACGAAGAGAGATTTAAAAAAAAAAAAAGAACAAAAAAAGAAAAAGAAACACCTCACAGAGAGCTGATGCCTACCGAAAAATCAACAATGACATCCTAAAAGGCATACGCACAGCAAAGGAGAATTATGTAGAAGATCGAGAACAGTCTGGGCAAGAACAACAGCAAGAAGGCCTACCAGATTGTGAAGCGGCTAGCAAGTGTTAAACAGCCCAAGGTCTCCACGATCCAAAGCAGGTCTGGATTGTGCCTTACAGAAGAACAAGAAGTCTTGGATAGATGGACAGATTACTGCTCTGACCTTTACAACCACACACCAAATGGAGACCCTCAGTTCTAGCATGTCCCCAAAACAGAGAAGAAGAATAAATCCTCCCCAATTCTCCGAGAAGAAGTTGAGGCAGCAGTGCAATCGCTGAAGAAGGGGAAGTCAGCCAGAGTGGACAACATACCCGCAGAATTGCTTCAGGCAGGCGATGATTGACCCGCTCGCCATTATCTGTAACAAGATATGGCTGTGGGGAGTGGCCTACACCATGGATGGACCCCAGTCGCTTGTAATCACTCTTCGCAAAAAGGGTAACCTTCAGGAGTGTGAAAACTACCGCACCATCAGCTTCATCAGCCAACCCAGCAAAGTCCTCCTGAAAATAATGCTCAACAGTTTGAAATCCAAAGCTGAACAAATCATAGCTGAATAACAAGCATGATTCAGGGCAGGGGTAAGTACCACTGAGCAGATTTTTAACCTCAGAATAATCTGCGAGGAATACCTACAGCACCAAAAACATCTATATCATGTGTTTGTAGACTTCAGAAAAGCTTTTGACCGAGTCTAACAAGCAGCTCTCTGTGAGCAACCTTCAAAATGTACAAAATAAGCCTTAACATTATTGAACAAGGCTACCAGTGCAGTCCTCCACAACAGCGCCATCGGAAAATGGTTCAGAACAACAATCGGCGTGCGCGAAGGATGCCTACTCTCTCCAACACTCTTCAACAATTTCCTGGAGCGCATCATGTCAGATGCCCTTGCGGATCATGAAGGCACAGCCAGCATAGGGGATAACGCTATCTCCAACCTTCGTTTTGCGGATGACATTGATGGATTGGCTGGAGAGGCACAACAACGTGAACAGCTGGTACAGAGGCTTGACACCACCACCAGGGTCTTTGGTATGGAAATAAGGGCAGAGAAGACCAAAATGATGACCAACAACACCTGTGGCATCAATACGGACATCAAATTCCAAAGCCAATCAATCCCTTCACACGGTGCACAGCTTACAATATTTAGGAGCAATTGCATAGAACAATGAACCCCGACAGGAAGTCCTCTCCAGAATAGCACAAACAACTGCTGCCCTGGCAAGATTGAAGCCCATTTGGAAATACAGGACAATCAGTCTAGACTCCAAAGTAAGATTGCTGCGCTCCCTTGTCATTACCATCTTTGTATATTCTTGTGAAACATGGACCCTCACATCAGACCTAAACGCAGAATACAAAGCATGGAGATGAGGGGCTATAGAAAACTTCTGGGCATTTCCTATACCCAGCACATCATCAACGACAAAGACCGACAGATCATCACACAAGCCATTGGACAACACGGTGATATGCTCTCAGTGGTTTTGAAACGTAAACTCCGATGGTATGGCCACGTCACCAGAGCATCAGACCTTGCACAGACCATCCTGCAAGGCACGGTGCAATGAGGCATAAGAAGAGGGAGACAGAAAAAGAGGTGGGAGGACAACATTCGAGAATGGACTGGCTTGACACAGAGCGAAGCCATGAGGGTTGCTGAGGACAGAGAAAGTTGGAGTACGCTGGTTAAACGATCACCTGTGGTGCTCCAACGACTTTTGAGTTACAGGATAAGATAGGGATAGGAACTGTTATGAGTAAACCGTTGTAGAAAATAGTTTTCGTCTTCTTCTTAGTTTTCGTGTTCTTGTTCTTGTTGTTCTTGTTCTTGTTGTTCTTGTTGTTCTTGTTCTTCTTGTTCTTGTTCTTGTTCTTCTTGTTCTTGTTCTTCTTCTTCTTGTTCTTTTTGTTCTTCTTGTTCTTCTTGTTCTTCTTGTTCTTCTTGTTCTTCTTGTTCTTCTTCTTCTTCTTCTTCTTCTTCTTCTTCTTCTTCTTCTTCTTCTTCTCCTTATTCTTCTTTTCTGCTTCAGAACATTAGGCAGCGATATTTGCTTGGCAATTTCCTGAAGAAAATGTGTCGTCTGCTTGCCTGAGCATTTCCAACCGTTGCAAAAAATGTAAGGGATGGTGAAGAGGGTGAAGTTGGATAGGGATGCGTGCTTGGGGGTGGGTGGCTTGAGGCGGGTGGGGCGTGGAGGTGGAAAGGAATATAGTGATGGATAAAGATAAACCTATACAGAGAAGAAAGAAGACATGACAATACAGGAAATAAGTCAAGGGAGGAGATGAGTGAAAGCGAGGAGTGAGGTTACAGTGGTTCATCAAGGCTAAAAGCAAATTGGCCAGACGAAAATAATACACGCGCCTCAGTTTACTTATTTATTTTATTTTATTGAATCGTCCTTCCGAGTATAGCGCTTTTCCAGCTCAAGAGCTGCTCAAGGCGCTGGCCGATACAGGATCTAACTCAAGCCAACAGAGGCGCCCACTTTGTTTGCTCTTGACGCCCAAACAACTGAGCGCCTTCCTGAGCTTTCATCTTGTTTCTGCGATGTCAAAGAAAAATAGACAGATTGTGACTGGTTTATATGATTGATGATTTGATTGATTGACTACAGTACATTACATGGTTATTGCTTTAGGTCCAGCGGACTCTTCCGAGCCAAATCAGGACCAGTTTTTTAAACTGATATCGGGGAAAGCAGAGAGCCTCGAAGACTGAACGTAATTCGCCGTGCGGATGAGCCTCCATGGTAGCGGTTTTTTTTTCAATTGTTTATATTTTTTTAAGTAAATACGAATTTTGGCAGCGCCATGAGTTGTTGTTTGATCTAGAAAGCGCACTATATAATGTAGCCGCGCGGAGTATTTGACTCCCGTTTCTCGGCCACGATCTTGAGAACACGGCCCTACACCAACTGTTAGGTTGTTGTTGTTTTTAATTCCACGCAAAAAAGACATCACAATATTTCCTCTGCAAGGCGGTGAAGCGTGTTTTGACAGTAAACCGGTTGCCGGTTACTAGTGCCACGATATTCTCTGCAAAGTCACTGCCACTGACTTGCATAAAATGCCTGCCGACAATGTAGTCCTGCTCACCACCAAAAGCAGAAGACGAATGGTCAGACGAGAGAAACAAATGTCGTGTCGCCTTGTCTTGCATAACCCAATGGCCACAGCAAATGATTCTGCACAGCAGGAGCCACCCAAGGCTAGTCTGACCAACAAATGGAAGGTAGACAACCTCTCTTCCAAACCTGAACGAGTCGCCTCCCTCTCCGCCACAATAACACGAAATAGGTTGATGTTTGTACTGATTAATTCAGTCCTTGCTCCGGTTGGCCTGGTAGTTGATAATGAGCTAGTTTCCTGTACAAAGGTTGCTTACGTGACTGAGGTTCCAGACTTTTCAGGACACCGAGGATTTTTTCCGGGTACTTCGGTTTCCTCCTTCCCTTCAATGATGATATTGGATGGATGCAGTCGATCTAAAATTTCAACAATCAAAACTTGATTTGTATTCCGACTTCTGCAATAGCGATCATCTCCTTCTTCTTCTTCTACTATTATTATTATTATTATTATTATTATTATTATTATTATTATTATTATTATTATTATTATTATTATTATTATTATTATTATTACTGTTTTATAATCGGATTCATATAACACTGTTGCAAAATCATATAATATGGCGCCCAGTTTCTGTGGAATCGTGTCTTGTTTAACTTACCATCAGCTCACAGAAAAACAAAACACCCCTGTGCAGAGATGTTGCTGGGCTTCTAGATGAATTATTATTTTTTACGCAGTAGCCTACATGCACCAGACAAAAAACACTTCCCTCGGACGTCTTCGTCTTCTTATTCTTCTCCTCCTTCCCCTTCTTCTTCTCCTTTTCCTTGTTGTTGTTGTTGTTGTTGTTGTTGTTGTTGTTGTTCTTCTTCTTCTTCTTCTTCTTCTTCTTCTTCTTCTTCTTCTTCTTCTTCTTCTTCTTCCTCCTCTTTCTCCTCCTCCTCATGCCTTCTTCTTCTTCTTCTTCTTCTTCTTCTTCTTCTTCTTCTTCTTCTTCTTCTTCTTCTTCTTCTTCTTCTTCTTTCTCCTACTCCTCATGCCTTCTTCTTCCTCTTTCTCCTTCTCCTCATGCCTTCTTCTTCTTCTTCTTTCTCTTCCTCCTCATGCCTTCTTCTTCTTCTTCTTCTTCTTTCTCTTCCTCCTCATGCCTTCTTCTTCTTCTTCTTCTTCTTCTTCTTCTTCTTCTTTCTCTTCCTCATGCCTTCTTCTTCTTCTTCTTCTTTCTCCTCCTCCTCATGCCTTCTTCTTCTTCTTCTTTCTCTTCCTCCTCATGCCTTCTTCTTCTTCTTCTTCTTTCTCTTCCTCCTCATGCCTTCTTCTTCTTCTTCTTCTTCTTCTTCTTCTTCTTCTTCTTCTTCTTCTTCTTTCTCTTCCTCATGCCTTCTTCTTCTTCTTCTTCTTCTTTCTCTTCCTCCTCATGCCTTCTTCTTCTTCTTCTTCTTCTTCTTCTTCTTCTTCTTCTTCTTCTTTCTCTTCCTCATACCTTCTTCTTCTTTTTCTTCTTCTTCTCTTTCCTCTCCTTCTTCCTCTTCTCCGAACTGTCTGTCCGTGTTTATTTCAGTTCCAATGTATAGTGAAAAGAGGGGACTGGCGTACTAACTGAGACTAGTGTAGACCGTATTTATGCTCCTGGCCACGTCACCAGAGCCTCAGGCCTTGCAAAGGCCATCGTGGAAGGCACGCTGCAAGGAGGCAGAAGAAGAGGGAGACATAAAAAGAGGTGGGAGGACAACATTCGAGAATGGACTAGTTTGACACTGAGCGAAGCTATGAGGGTTGCTGAGGACAGAGAAAGCTGGAGTACGGTGGTTAAACGATCACCTGTGGTGTTCCAAAACCTTTGAGTTACTGGATAGAATAGGATAGTCTATGCTTCCAAGTTTATTTTTAGACAGTATGTTTAGCAGAACAAAACAAAAACATCACAAACAATACAAACATATTTCTGTACATAGATATAGATATTTTCTGTTTTTCCTTATTGATTTTTTTTTTAATTTTAGAATTTCCTTGAAAATTTCCATTAAGATCTAGGCTTTGAACTTTGATATTTAGGCAGTTTATTTACCAGGAATAATAAAATTAAAATAAAAGGTTTCTTGTTTTTGTTCCTTCTTGTTGTTGTTCGTGTTCTTCTGCTTCTTCTTCGTCTTCTTCTGTTTGAAGTTCTTGTTTATTTACATTATATAGACCTAAGATGTATAAAGCAGACGCATTTTTGTGTAGATTCTTCTAGACTTTTGGCCCATTTTTCAGTTGAACCACTAAACAAGGTGATTTATTAACTAGTATTTTCACCAGAATAAAAACAAAATACGTAACACGTTTTTTCCTCACGTCTGTCATTTTTTTATATTATCCTGTCTACTTACCGAAATAATCTTTTCCAGGCTTCAAATGTTTCACTGAACATAGGCGATGGATTTTATTTCAGGCTGGGTTGGAAAACCACGACGGGCGAGGGGCAGAGATGGGAGCGGAAATATATGGAGGGTTGGGGGAGAGGGGAGTGTGTAGGCGTAGGGAGGTACGGGTAGGGAGAACTGGGAAGAGGGATAAGGAATGGAACTTAGGGGGAGAGGGAAGAAGAAGAAGACAAACCCTACTTCTCGCAGGACCCTTGTCTTCGTCCTCTTTCAGCTGTCGGCTCAGTGTTTATTTCACCTCTCGGCGCTCACCAAAGAAAAGCCCCTGCGCAATATTCAAGGGATAAGATCGTGCAGTTTATAAACCAAGAACTCGTGAAGAGGGGGCCTGTCTGTTAAGAGAAGGGCCTTTACTTCAAAGGTCTGTTTGTATGGCCTGGGTCGCTACAGTCATACGAAGGTCTTCTTGCAAAAGAGGGTGTTTTTTTTGTGTTTTTTTAAAAAATAATTGGGATGTTAATAGGATCAAGGTAGACTGCATGGCGTGATGGAAGGTCTGGATGAAGCAGTGGCCTAGATGTTGGTCTTTTGTTAACAACAGGCCTAAAACTAAGTGGTTTTCAAAGGGCTTGTTGGATGGTTGATATTGTTTGTACATGGTCGTCAGACCAGACGTCTCAGGCAACTAGTGGTCGCCTCGGGCGCCTTGAGGTAGGCCCTGTATCGGCCAGCGCCTTGAGCAGATCTTGACCTGGGAAAACGCTATACAAGCACGATGAAATAAAGAAATGTTGGTTTAATGTTTTTAGTTTTCTTTACAGACTTTCAGATTAAAAAAATAAAACTGCAGTAAATATTGTGGTATGCTGTGTCTACCGGTGTTCGTTGTTGTAATTGGCCATTGACCGAAGAAAAGGTGGGAGGACAACATTGGAGAATGGACTGGCTTGACGCTGAGCGAAGCCACGAGGGTTGCTGAGGACAGAGAAAGATGGAGTACGCTGGTTAAACGATCATCTGTGGGGCCCCTACGACCTCCGAGTTACGGGATAGGGTAGGATAGGATAGGATAGGATAGGATAGGATAGGATGTTTTGTTTAAAACAAATTGTGTCGAAAAGTTATTGTTTCCGTAATTTTTTACATGTGGAGAGAAAGAGAG